>CM076578.1:230227198-230454988 GCA_034641835.2 Pinus albicaulis
TGCAGGATGGTGTTGACCATGATCATTCCCTTATTAAAATTTTCGCAGGCAGCATGGTTTGAAACATCCAAGTCCCTCGCCCTGGTTTGCAAAGTTCATTAACTGCCTCTCGTTGCCCTCTCTTGGTTTCAAAATCGCGTTCTAAAAGGGTGAAAATTCATATTTGAAAATATATTGGGCTTAGCACCCTTCGGCCTTAGTCCCTGCACCTCCTTTCTCCATCTCTTGATCCAGAAACCATGTGCCACGGCGTTCAGGCGCTTTATGGATATCGGGCGTGCTATGGGTCGTCAGATTAAACACGATCAAAAACACCGTAGCCAATCACTCTTGTTCTTGCTTTGCCTGTTTTGAGTAAACCGGCCTGTTTTCATCGCGCCGCTTATCTTCTTATCCGAGTGGCGGTATTCCACAAATCACGGCGATTCCACACATGCTGTGCTCTCCGGTATGACTTCAAAACCAATATTGGGGTTACATGCTCTTCGGATGAAGTGGATAAAGTCGTGTAGCGATATCAACGCTAGCCGTTCGATCTTGGGGTCCACATCCGACGGTTGTCGCATTCTGAAGCTGCACAGACGTTAATCTAGGTGAAGAGTGCTCCGGGCCCGCAGTCTATTGCCTTCCAGCGCAGTCCCAACCGTCGATTTTGTTTGGAGATCGTGCGGCCCAGATCATTCGAACAACCAACTATTGACCGAGCCTCCCTCCACGTCATCATCACACGCGTCTATCATATTTCTCCACCACCATTCATATATTTCGTTTATACGTCATATTTTAGTGTTTCATGATATGAACCTCTGCCCAGTCTGCTCACCATGGTTTCACTGTGTTTTCACTGCCACCCTGCATTCTTTCACTGTTTCATCGCATCGCCCTGTCACCCAAGTCATCTCCATCGCATTGCCATCCCCGTGCACTTGTTTTCCTGATGAATTTGTGGGTTTTGCAGGTTTGCGGCAATGGAAAATTGCTAGTTAATTATCGCCTCCATTACAGAAATCAAAGACGCACCGAGGGATCAGATTGCTAAGGCATAATTTATGAGGAAAAGCCCTGGGTAGTTGCTGTGACATGGCTTTCATTAATGAAGCAGGATGTAAATATGTCAAACCCCTTAGAGTAATTCAAAAGGCAGATTTTAGTAGATGAGAACATTTACGTCGCGGCAAAGAGTATCAATTGAAAATCAAGGGATTCAGCGTCCGGCATTGAGGATTTTAAATCCTTATTCAGGGTTCAGAAGGCAGAAAGTACAAAAGCACAAAAAGCGATGCTCTCAAGGTTTTATTTCGACCGAATTTTCTTCAGGAAAGGACAAAATGTTCAAGTGGATGTATCTCTATACTGGGTTCTTGAAGAGATTTTCTACTCAGTGCATTTATTTCTGCAAGCGGATTGTCAAGTACATTCAGCATTTCATAGCCATCAAGTAGTATGGGCGCGAATGTTTCCACCATTTTGCTTTAATGAAACAATTAATTGTTTTCACCAACTTCTTTTATTAGTTTCTTTTCTTCTTCTCCTATAAAAACGGAGAAGAAAAACATTGTAGGGGTTCCAGATTTTTATTAGAGAATTGTGCAGTGAAAGGCATTTTTGTATACATCTTGTAAAAGCTCTTGTATGAAGGCTCAGAGCCCGTAGGGTTTCAGTGAGGAGGAGTTCTATCTGTATTAGAGGATTCTGGTCTTTGGTATCCCACAGTATGTAACTTCCTTTTATGTGTTTAATACAACATTTCATTTTATCTATCTTCTTGTATCATGTACTGGAATGCGAGTGGCTCACTGATTTTAGGTAAGGATTTATCCTAGTTGATACCCATACTTGGATCAGTCAAGCGCTTTAAATACGGCTCAGGCATGATATACTGTTTCATATGCATTTCATCCATATTTCTGCTATATTAGTTACTTTGGGAGGGTGCTTTTAAAACGCCATTGTCATGTATGGATTCTTAGATTGATAAGCCCATATGTGGTTCTGTTGTGTATCTGGGTACTAGCTCAAGGTTAACTGATATCTTCTTAATATTTCTTTCACCGCACACACCTTCTAATATTTGATTTCTGTGGCATATTACTTGAATCGGCCCTCTTTACAGTAAATTGTCTCTTAGCTGTCTGATGCTTTTGTATTGGAGCCTTGCATCTTGTCTTTGCAACAATACTTTCTCTGTGGCAGTTTCTGTAGATTCTGGTCCCATTTAAATCAATTTCCTTGTATTACAAGAGATAGCAGGAGAGCTTTTGGATTGACACCCAAGTTATATTACATGCTCCTTGCTATGCTAAGATGTCCTAGGCACTGGTCTATAGCAACTCTAGGCTATCTCTAGGAGCGACAACATCTGTCGACAACATATTTATGGCACCGTTGCCAGGGATCGAATTTAAGAAAATCAGTTTCCCTGGGCCTCGACAAATCATATTCACTCTCTAATCAGGTGAGCACAGAGAGTTGAAGAGTTGTATATCTCTCACCTTGGCGACTCCACCGTTGTTTTCTGATAAATCTATTCGTAGTCCTAGCTCCTCGTAAGCCACATTTGAGGTCAGATACGTCTCAGCCAAAGACCCCTTCAGTTTCTGACCCAGAAAAGATCATACATAGAAGATTTTGGAAAGAGAAGAGGTCAACCTGTGTTGAAATCCCTGAGCTTTCTATAGAAGATTATTCGTCCTCTTCCTTTCAAGAAATCCCAATAGAAAATCCCAACTCCACTGTGGAAGATACATAATACTATTCAGATAGCCCACCTACAGGAGGTGTCAAAGCTAAAGAAAACTTTCACCCTACTCCTGAGGCTGAAGTAGTCAAAGAAGTCACCGAAGTAGCTGTTGTTAACCGTGAACTATTCCCACCTACACCTCAGGCTACTGTACAATATATTCCTATTGTTATTCATACTCCACTTCCACCTCCTCCTCTTCCTCCATTTGTACACCAGATTGTTGCACAACCTCCGCCCCCTCCAATGGCTAATGTTCCAGCCTTTTTGTTGAATAAATATGCTCCCCTGGCATTACCTCAAGTGTTGAATGATATGCCATAGGATTATTTGAAGATCTTGCCCAGATTCACTGGGAAAAATGAAATTGATGCTCAGAAACATCTTGAGACTTTTTTCTCTTTTGCAGAGAACTTTAATGTAGAACATTTGGATGTAGTCTTAAGACTATTTGTGCAATCCCTGGACGGTGAAGCCAGAAAATGGTTCAAAACATTAGGAAACCGTTCCATAACCACTTGGGACGATATGGAAAATACCTTTCTCAGGAAATGGGGAGAAAAGAAGGATCATGGACAATGTCTTACTGAGTTCAATACACTCAAGAAGAAACATAATGAAGGGGTGTCAGAATTTATCAAAAGATTTAATAAGTTATATCTAAACCTTCCTGCCGATATGAAGCCTCATCAGAATGCTACCAAAGTTGTTTTCATAGCAGCCTTTGACTTAGATTTTGGTTTCTCTCTCAGGGAAAGAAAGCCTGCCACCCTAGATGATGCTCAATCAAATGCTCTTGAGTTGGAAGCAAATTTTGCTTCCACTGGAAAATTAAGAGGGAAAGCTGAACAAGATACCAAAAGAAGAGGAAAAGAGGAAGTATCTACTTCAGATCAGGATAAGGATTCAGATAGAATTGAAGAAATGAACAAAATGATTAAGAATCTTTCTAATAAACTGGTCAGGTTTGAATTGGAGACCAAGAACTTAGCTTCCAAGAGCTTCCAGAATGCTCCAAACAGCGGTTACAATCCTCAGTATAGAAAGCCACCCCTACAAATATTGCCAAGGGAAGCAAAGGAGCAACAGGATCAAGTTCCACACCCATTATACCTGGAAGGCCCAGCTGATGACTCTGGCGAAGATGCTGCCTATGAACTGCAAGATGCAAACCTTGCCTTCTCAAACAATGATGAAGTAGAATGTCCATTGCACGAAGAAGAAGAAGAGATCAGAGACACAGAAGTCGCATAAATTGATCATTATTGCAAACAGTTTAATGATTTCATGCAAGCACGTTTCAATAGAAGATACGATCTCGGATCTTCCAGGAAGAGGACTCGGACGCAAGATGAAGAAGAAGAGCCACCACAGAAGGAAGCACCTACTCAGAAAGAATCAATAGTGCAGAAAGTGGCAGACAAAGTTAAGAGTCCTATAAACAAACCTTTGCATTTTAATGATCAAATTCCTTCTTCTTCAAAAGTAGTCACTCCTCCTAATGAGAAAGTTGTACCAAAAGAAGTTAAATCCTCGGCTGAAAATAAAGAGTCAAAAGAAGTTGTAATAGAAAAGCCCACCCCTGCTTTTAATTTGCAAAAGGAACTTGAGAAAGTCAAAATCCCAGTCCCCTTGACTCAGCTGTTGAAACAACCTGCATATCAATCTCAAGTTACTTCTTTATTGTTTCCTCCTGAAGCACCAATAATTCTAGACAGTCTTAACCTCCAAGAAGAAAGACCCATGGTTGTTTTTGGCCCACATGTCGAGGAGATAGATCCCTCTACTCCTCCATTTTATGTGTCTCTAATGATTCATGACCTGCTATTACACAAATGCATGCTAGATTATGGAGCTTCCCATAATCTTATGCCTCTATCAGTCATGGAACAACTAGGACTACAAATCACTCGCCCATATAAAGACCTCTATTCATTTTATTCCAAAAGAGTTAAATGTCTAGGGATGATTAAGGATCTGGTAGTCAATTTGGCCCAAATTCCCGCAAAAAGTATAGTAATGGACATTGTGGTGGCTGACATTCCAGCCCGCTTTGGCATGCTGTTGTCAAGGTCTTGGGGAACGAAGATTGGTGGGTCACTTAAATTAGACTTAACATATGCCACTATCCCAGTTTTTGGTGGCCAGGAGAAGAGGTTATACAGAGAAACCAGATTCGTCAAGATGGTTACTAAGGCTGACAACTCAGAGAATTCACCAGTCTATAGCAAGGAAGCAGATTTCTCATGTCTGATGTTAGAAGAAGATCAAAATTATGCTCATGAACCTTCCTTCTGTCAAATCAAGACTGAACAACCTTCAGAGGACCATGAAGCAGGAGTATGGCCTCTACATTTTGATGGGGAAAATTCTAAAGAAAGTAATGGAGCTGGAGTACTATTAATTTCCCCTACAGGTAACTGGGTCCCACTGTTTTTCAAATTGGAATACGAGGCTACTAATAATGTAGCTGAATATGAAGCAATGTTGTTAGGATTGCAAACATCCAGGAGCATGGGCATACAATGTTTAAAATTTCTGGGAGACTCTGAGCTGGTGGTCAGAAAAATCAGAAATCAATGTCAAACTAAACATCCCCGATTAAGGGCATACAGGAATTAAGTGTGGGACATGGTGGAGAACTTCTTCTTAGCATTTAATATCCAATTCATGCCCCGCGAACAGAACAGACTGGAAGACTCCCTTGCTGTGGCTGCTAGTACATTTCGTCCTCCTCAGAACCCTCTTCTAAGATATGGAATTCAGGTGCGTTATCGGCCATCAATTCCAGACAACATCAAGCACTGGCAGGTATTTGAGGATGATGAACAGATGAAGAAATTCTTGGACACAATGGGAGAATTATCTAATATGGAGATTGATGATTGTGAAGAAGATGAGGCTGAGAATACTTCAGAAAATAAATGGGAGGAGAAAATGGCAGGAAGTAAAGTGTTGCAGTTAAAGGGAAATGTCATCCCTAGAGGGTTGGTGCCTCTAGAAAGATTATTTGACAAGAATGATGTCCCATTGCAGCCTATTAAAGTGGTAGAAGATCTAAATCTGGGTACTAATGTTGAGCCCAAAATTTTTAAATTATCCAAGAAGGTCCCAGAAGAATACAAGCAGAAATACCTGAAATTATTTCAGTCTTACAAGTATGTATTTGCATGGTCCTATCAGGACCTAAAAACTTTTGATATCAGCATAATGCAGCATAAAATTCCTCTGAAGGAAGATGCAAGACCTTATAAGTAGAATCTCAGACAGATAAATCCTCTGCTGCTTCCCTCTATTGAGAAAGAAATTAAGAAGCTGCTGAAGGCCAAAATAATTGTGCCATTGAGATACTCTGAATGGGTGGCAAACCTAGTCCCGGTCTGAAAGAAGAATGGAGAAATAAGATTGTGTGTGGATTTCCGAAATTTAAACAGAGCATCCTTAAAAGATAACTATCCATTTCCAAAGATGGATCACGTGGTCGGAGCTTCCATAATGTCAATGATGGATGGTTTTTCTGGTTACAATCAAGTGGATGTACTTCCAGAAGATCAGAAGAAAACTGCATTCACTACACCATGGGGCACATTTATGTATGCCAGGATGCCTTTTGGATTGATTAATGCAGGGGCCACCTTTCAAAGGGCTATGGACATTGCTTTTGTCGGGGAACAAAACAAATTTCTGGTAGTATACCTTGATGATATCACAGTGTTTTCAAAAGGTGACGCTAAGCACATTGAACATTTGCGCAGAAACTTTGAAAAATGCAGAAGGTATGGTCTTTCTCTCAATCCACAAAAATCTTTATTTGCATTAGAGGAAGGCAAACTTTTGGGGCATATTGTAACTAAAGAGGGGGTAAGAATAGACCCTAAAAGGGTAGAGGTCATAAATGGTATTTCCCTTCCTAGGAATAAGAAAGAACTGCAGGTGTTTCTAGGCCGAATCAATTTTCTGAGAAGGTTTATTCCTAACTATGCTGAGATAGTTAGGCATATAACTGATATGCTGAAAAAGAATAATGAAGTAAAATGGTCCCAGGAATCTAGAGAGGCATTCACCAGGATAAAATAGGCACTTGCTGAAGCTCCTGTGCTAGCTGGACCAGATTATGAAAAGCCTTTTATGATCTTTTCCTTTGCATCACCACATACAGTAGCTGGAGTGTTATTACAGAAAAATGAAGAAGGATATGAGCAGCCTATTGCCTTTTTCAGTCAGGTGCTCCATGATGCAGAACTGAAATATAATATATTGGAGAAGCAGACCTATGCCCTGGTAAAATCCCTCAAAGCCTTTGGCATGTATATTTTGCAGTCTCACATCACTGCATTTGTCCCTACAGCAGCTATTAAGGATATCCTTGTTCGGGGAGACATTGAAGGAAAAATGGGAAGGTGGATTGCTAAAATACAGGAGTATGACCTAGATATCTGCCCTACCAAGCTGATAAAAGGACAGGGACTTGCTAAAATCTTATCTGAATTAAACTATCAGGCTCTGGGAATAAATTTGACCATGATAGCAAGTGGGGAGTCTGAGAATGAAAAAGAACAGCAAGGACTGGAGGTAGCCACTCAAAAAGCACATATAAAATATCTCACTAGTCCATGGTATAAAGAAATAGTTGAATATCTTTTGACACTCAGCTGTCCTCCAAGTTGTGATAAAGCAAAATACAGGGCTTTAAGATTGAAATCACAGAAGTACATAGTGGCTAATGGGCATCTATATTGGAGAGATCCTTCTGGAATTCTACTCCTATGCCTCACAGAGGATGAAATAGAGAGTATAATGGTGGAATTTCATGAGGGAATCTGCGGAGGACATTATAGCTAGAGGGCTACAGCTCATAAAATCCTGAAGGCTGGTTTCTACTGGCCAAAATTATTTGCAGATGTTTTTTAACAGGTCGAGCATGCTGATGATAGTCTCTAGGGAATTTGTGAGAGACGAAGTTGGCTCACCACGATTCTGATTCATGTAAATGAGCCATTTCATATTAGAATAGATTTTATGGTGAGATACATCCACCTCAGGTAAACTGCCAACATAAATGGATATTGGCTTGACCATAGATTATGTTACAAAATGGTGGAAACATTATAACGAATGTCATGCCTCATCATAAAGTTCATGGAGGAAAATATCATATCTAGGTTTGGCTGCCCTGCTAGAATAGTGACTGATAACGCACGGGCCTTCAAATCTGCAAAATTTGTGGATTTCTGTCAACAGTATAATATTGCACTTAATCACTCCACAGCTTATTATGCACAGGGAAATGGTTTGGAAGAATCTTCTAATAAAACTTTAGTGAGGGCCTTGAAGAAAACTATAAATGAGAATCAGAAAAATTGGGATTCCCAATTGAAATTTGCTCTATGGGCTAATAGAATCACTAGCAAGAGAGCAACTGGGAAATCTCCATATGAATTGGTATATGGATGAGCAGCAGTGTTTCCTATGCAGTTGGCCTTACCAGTGGCACGTTTCGTGCAAGAAAGTCAGGAGGAACCTAATGATATGATAAGGAGAATCAATCAATTGGTAGAATTAGAAGAAACACGGAGCCAGGTGAATCAGAGATTAGTTGAATATCAGGAGAAAATGAAACACATATTTGATCAACATGAAAAAGACAGGAAATTGCAGATCGGCGATCTAGTGCTCAGGTGGGATGTGCGAAGAGCCGAAAAATGAAAACATGGTAAATTCGACCCCCTTTGGTTCAGTCCCTTCAAAATTGTAGATAAGGGGGATAACAATACTTTCATATTGGATAATTTAGAGGGTGACTTGCTGGACGCCCCTGTGAATGGTCAATTCCTTAAACCTTACTTCCAATTTTGATTCAGGCAGAAAAGGCCTGGTGTACCATATTGTATATAAGTCCTGTTTGAATTTTTGTTTGAATAAGGTGGGTAAGTTGACGAATTATGAAGAGAAATGCAAAGGGGTCATAGAACAGAGTTTACATAGACCATAATCAGGAGGTCTACGCAGTTCTCGACACGTCCAGGGATGAACGTGTCGTCCCCAGGTGGAGCCAATGTTGACCATGATCATTCCCTTATTAAAATTTCCGCAGGCAGTCTGGTTCGAATCATCCAGTTCCCTCGCCCTGGCTTGCAAAGTTCATTAGCTGCCTATCGTTGCCCTCTCTTGGTTTCAAAATCACATTCTAAAAGGGTAAGAATTCATATTTGAAAATATATTGGGCTTAGCACCCTTTGGCCTTAGTCTCTGCACCTCCTTTTTTCACATGACCCATCCTTGAAACCTTGTGCCAGTTCAAAAGGCGTTTACCATATAAGGCTATCGGGCATGCTTTGAGCCGTCCGATCGAACACAAATCAACGCACCATAGCTCATTGCTCCTGTGGTCCCCGCCCCGTGTCCTCTGCTAAAAAACCAGGCCTGTTTTCATCGCACCGCCTTTCGGAGGCGGGCGGTATTCCACAAATCGCAGCGATTCCACACATCGCGCAACACGTGTCCTGGTGTACGACTTCAATACCGCTCTCCATCGCGTGTTATCATTCGACCAAAGATGCGCAGCGATATCTTGGCTAGACATTCGATCTTGTGGCCCACATCCGATGGTTGTCGCATTCTGATGCTGCACAGACGTTAATCTAAGTGAACAGTGCTCCGGGCCCGCAGTCTATCGTCTTCCAGCGCAGTTCCAATCGTTGATTTTGTTTGAAGATCGTATGGCTCAAATCATATGCGTTACCACCCATTGACTCGGTCCTCCTCCACGTCATCATCACACGCGTTTATCATATTTCTCCACCAACATTCATATATTTCGTTTATACGTCATATTTTCGCGTTTTACGATAGGGACCTCTGCCCAGTCTGCTCACCATGGTTTCACTGTGTTTTCACCGCCACCCTGCATTCTTTCACGATTTCACCGCATTGCCCTATCACCCAAGTCATCTCCATTTCACTGCCATCCCCGCGCATTTGTTTTCCTTACGAATTTGTGGGTTTTGCAGGTTTGCAGCGATGGAAAATTGCTGGTTAATTATTGCCTCCATTACAGAAATCGAAGACGCACCGAGGGATCAGCTTGTGAAGGCAGAATTTATGAAGAAAAGCCCTGGGTAGTTGTTGTGACATGGCTTTCATTAATGAAGCAGAATGTAAATCTGTCAAAACCCTCAGAGTAGTTCAAAAGGCAGATTTTAGTAGATGAAAACATTTATGTCGCGGCAAAGAGTATCAGTTGAAAATCAATGGATTCAACGTCCGGCATTGAGGATTGTAAATCCTAATTCAGGGTTCAGAAGGCAGAAAGTACAAAAGCACAAAAAGCAATGCTCTCAAGGTTTTATTTCGGTTGAATTTGCTTCAGGAAAGGACAGAATGTTCATGTGGATGTATCTCTATACTGGGTTCCTGAAGAGATTTTCTACTCAGTGCATTTATTTCTGCAAGCGGATTGTCAAGTACATTTAGCATTTCATAGCCATCAAATAGTATGGGCGCGAATGTTTTCACCATTTTGTTTTAATGAAACAATTAAATGTTTTCACCTACTTCTTTTATGAGTTTTTCTTCTCCTCCTCCTATAAAAACCGAGAAGAAAGACATTGTAAGGGTTCTAGACTTTTATCAGAAAACAGTGTTGTGAAAGGGTTTTTGATATACATTTTGTAAAGCTCTTGCATGAAGGCTCAGAGCCCGTAGGGTCTCAGTGAGGAGGAGTTCTATCTGTCTTAGAGGATTTTGGTCTTTGGTATCCCACAGTATGTAACTTTCTCTGATGTGTTTAATATAATATTTCATTTCACCCGTCTTCTCGTATCATGTACTGGAATGTGAGTGGCTCACTGATTTTAGGTATGGATTTATCCTAGTTGATACCCATACTTGGATCAGTCAAGCGCTTTAAATATGGCTCAGGCATGATATACTGTTTCATATGCATTTCATCCATATTTCTGCTATATTAGTTACTTTGGGAGGGTGCTTTTAAAACGCCATTGTCATGTATGGATTCTTAGATTGATAAGCCCATATGTGGTTCTGTTGTGTATCTGGGTACCAGCTCAAGGTTAACTGATATCTTCTTAATATTTCTTTCACCGCACACACCTTCTGATATTTGATTTCTGTGGAATATTACTTGAATCGGCCCTCTTTACAGTAAATTGTCTCTTAACTGTCTGATGCTTTTGTATTGGAGCTTTGCATCTTGTCTCTGCAACAATACTTTCTCTGTAATAGTTTATATAGATTCTGGTCCCATTTAAATCAATTTCCTTGTATTACAAGAGATAGCAGGAGAGCTTTTGGATTGACACCCAAGTTATATTACATGCTCCTTGCTATGATAAGATGTCCTAGTACCGGTTTATGGCAAATTTGTGTCGCTCTAGGAGTGCCACCGCAGGGGAAGGAACGAGGTGCCATAATTCTTTATATTTCCTTACTGAAAGATAATAAAAACCCCAAATCAACCAAAATTAACTTGCTATTGACTTATATCATATAGTCGATATATATAAGAAGTTTCAATTGCTATATAAGCGGGAAGTGGACGATTTTAAATGATTTTTTTGGGGCAACATTAAGAATCTGAAATTAGGCTCATGATAAATTCTTTAATTAATGAGGGTATGTGGTAAGAAAATCGTGTATCAATGTATTTTCCTTTCAATTATTATTATTATTTTTTTCTAGTAACTTGTATAACCAATGAAATTTTTTAAAACAATTTTTTTCCTTATTTAAAATTGATAATTATTGTATTTTTTTAATTTTTTTCTAGAAATTTGTATAACCATGCAATGTTTTAAAACATTTTTTTCTTATTTTAAAATTGATATTAGGATTTTTCATTTTAAAATTGATATTAGAGTAAATTATTTTATTGTAATTTTGATAATATAATTTAATAAATACATTGAGTGAGATTTAGAATATCCACTTATTTATAATAATAAAAAATAAAATAAAAGTATAATTTATTTTTATTTTTATTTATAATTAATCCAAAAAAAAAAAATATTAATATACATCTATTTATATATGAGATAATGTAATAAGATATATATATATATATATATTTTCTCTATATTCTCAATCAAATATATATATATATATATATATATATGTCATGTTATAACAATACAGGGTTCCTTTGTCATAACAATGACCTTCCTTCAAGGCTTTCCATCTTCAATAGCCATCATCTATCATGTATCATACACATACAGTTACTATATATATATATATAATACAACTTATAAATTCCAAGTCTAATTCATAAATTTCATAAGTATGAGATTCCCTCTCATGGTGTTTGGCTCTTAGCATAGTACCTAATATTTCTTATAGAATTACACTAATTTTCATATTTGAGACTATTCCACCTACAACCTAAATTTTTTAATCAACCAAATAAAAGTGATTATCTATGCCTATACCATCCATGAGGTGTTCTCATAATAATATCAACAAACTAATAATTCAATCATTTTTAGTTGTTAATCATACTCAATTAAATGGAACTATGTTTCAATGTACATGTGTTACTTAGCATACCTACCATTACAAGATGAAACTAAATATTTATTCCAATAAACCGATGTGCTGATACTCATGATCACATCTACTCAATCCATCCCTGTCACTTGATTTCAAAATCATACATTTCTATATCATGTATTCCACCATCATCAATTGGAAGGTCTAACCAATACCTCAACACATCCTCTAGTCACCCGCCCTATGTACCTCGAACATACTACAAGGAAATTCCTTTCTCTACTATATATTACCTTAGGAATCCTCTCCTTTATAGGTGCTCCTCACTATTTTCCAATAGGTTATAGTCTACAATGGCAATATAAGCAGGGAGACAAGTGGACATTTACGTAGTACTATATCCTTCCATATCCATCAACAATATTGTCTCACACATTATCTCTATTTGAATTCACTATCATGTGTTATACAAATTCATAACATGATTTTGTTACCCATTCACTCATTATAAGTGAATCAATCATGAGATACTAATTCAGGGTTGATTCAAAGGGATTATATAGATATTGTCATACCAAAAGATTCCTCATTCATCATATCCAACCTAGGTATCATTGTCATACATGCATTCAATCATAAAAAAAATAAATGAATATATAAAGTATGCATAACGGAATTCTTACTCCAATCATTACAAGTCATATATATTGGCATGATTAATTTTCATATTTGGATAGTTTCCTTCAACATTCCTGATGTTAATTGATCATTTTATGTCTCATGGGAACTCAGATGATCCCTTAATCAACCTATTGACAAGCATCCTATCATCTTTATCCTTTTCACAAGGTTTTCTATCATAGGCTACTTCATCGTCAATGTTTTCAACCATCGTTGAGATTTTTTTTGGAATAAACTATGTGTCGATATTTGAAATGTCCAATGTTTCAAGTGGAATCTCCACCCATCATCAAGGAAAAAAAAATATGAGGTGGGTTTAGCAATGAAAAGAGAATATAAAGGTAATAGAAAGGAGTTAACCATGAAATAAGAAAATGGGTTCCAAGGAATGGAAAAGATCTTTAAATAATATAAAGAATAAAATATACCCTAGGAGAAATTTGAGGCATAAATTATTAAGAAGCCAACAAAGACAAATATTTATAAACTAATTAAAGGTTTCAAAAAAATATTAAAATATGGATTAAAATATTAAATTATTATTTTTTAAATTCAAGGTGTTTTGGATTCATCAAAATTGTTTCAACAAGCCATGCTCTTTGCTCAAACAATGTGGAAACAATTTCATGTTCTGGAGAATCCTCTAGAATATGGTGTGATAACAAGATTACGTAATATTTTAGATGCTAGCTAATACTTACAAGAAAACATATCATAATATTTCAAATTAGAATATTTGTGTCAAACCATGATTTTGTGATCAATAGAGGATGAGAGGATGTTTAGTGCACTATCATATTTGAAGTCAAATTTGAGGAACGAACTTGATAAACATATGGATATATGCCTAAAATTATATGTAACAAAGTATGACATTAACTATTTTCCATATGAAAGAGCACTAGCTTTTTGGCGATCATATTGTGATAGAAGGGGCGAAGACAATACAACAAAATTCTCTAATAAAATTAATATGGAACATGATATTTTGGAGGATCAAAATTACAGTTCATGTGGAAAAGATTTTGTTCAGAATGAAGCAAATGATGATGAAATTGAGAAGTGGAAAATTGATATACCACAATATTTTATCTATTCCAATATATATGAAGTCCCAAAGGACACTTATTATTTTGGTATACATGTTCCATAGGTTGTGTAAGAAAAAATGAATGGAATAGTACAAATGAGGTGATTCCTTTTATTTGATTAAATTTTTTGTTCCTCTATTTTTGGTGCAGGTTCTAAATTATTTATCACAACAACATTACTAATAATATATGCCAATTTTACATTGCATTTGAGGTAATAACATGTTCTATACTTTCTATTCTTTATTGTAACATTGAATCCATATTTCCTTGCTGCAATGTTTTTTAAGATTGATGTCTTGATAATTAACTATTACTTTATCCCTTTCTTGTATGTGATAGAAAATGAAGCAATAATTTAATGAGGTGAGGATCTATATTTTGACATAGGTAGTGTCCGGGTATTAAAGGATAAATAAGTACTTTAACAAGGCTTTTACTAAGTAAGAATGGGTTCATTTCAATTAGATGAGTTTTTTTTTGTAGCTCTAATATCTTGGTCACTCTTCATGGTTTGTTTGTTTGTAGCATTTGGATCATTTTTCCAAGTTTAAAAATTTTGGGTTTATTTTGGTTTAAAACTATGATATCTTAAATTCTTCTAGTTTTTATTTGATGTTAATTGATCCTTTTGTTAAGGCATGATGTGTTTCATATTATTTTATTGATTTAAGGGGTTCGGTTAAAGTTAAAGACCTTTGTTGAGTAAAAATGTATTTTGTTTGTTTTTTTGTCATGTTCATTTGAGACTGATATGGTATTAGGATTAATATACGACTTCACTTATTATCTAGGCATTCAATATGTTTTCCATAATAATAATTATTTTCTTTATATATTTGATTATCGAAGTATATGTTTTATTTTATTTTTATTTTTGTTTCCTCTCACATTGTGTTGTCACAAAAGAATATTCACCTTTTAGAATCTACTATTTTATTTTATATTTTCTTTAAAAATACTTATTTTTTGTTAAGAGAGGAAAATGAGCTTTGTTTAGTTAAGTGAAGAAAAAATGGTCTATGCACTAGGATCCTATGTGTTCATCATAGAAGTCATATAATCATGAGAAGGACATTCATCTAATGCAATTATACTTTGATACCAATACAAAAAAACATCACATGTAATTAGTTGAGAACGATAGATTGTTTAGTGTAGTAATATTCTTGAAATGAAAAGCCCCTTGATGATCATTGTTTTCTGACATTATTCCAAGTAATGAACATGCATAGACTATTTTTTATATTTGTGTTAGATTTTTTAACTCACCCATTGTAGATTTTTAATGATTTTGTGTTATTACCTTTTTTTTTCATCGTGTAGGAAATTAAGTTTCAATGCATATTCATCTTCCATTCATTCTCATTTTTTATTTTGTGCGATTTCAAATAATTTTTTTACCAAGTCAACATTATTAGAGTTGTTAAATGTAGAATAAATTGCAACAACGACTACAATAGTTATGATCCAAAAGTAGGTGAAAAACCTACATATTATGATGAAACACCATATTTTAAAGTTGTTGGTTTATTTGAACTTGAGGAATTAGAGAAGTATCTACCTTTTAGAGAAATGATGTATAAGAAAACAAAATAATTTTAAGTAAATATTCATGATTTTGATATAGCTATTCATAGACCTTATTTTCATGTGAAGCCTATAGAATATGAATTACATAGAATATGGCAGGGTTATCTAGATGTGTAAAGACCAAGTTTGAGCAAACAGATTTATTTGGTTCAACATCACATGCCTTTGGGGTTGCCTTTCCAATTAATTTCTCCTTGGGATGTGATAAGACATTTGTGGTAAAACATAATAAAAACATGAAAAAAGATTTTCAATAGTGTATAACAAGAACCTAACATTACCCGTGCTTTTTCTTTTCCAAAACATGGAAAATTGTATATCATAGTTTTTAAATAAATATTTTTCTTATTATTACATATGTTTCTATATATTGGTAACAAATCACTAATATTTTACAATGTTTTCTAATTTTTTAGAAGATTCATCAATAATTTTCAATACTTTATAACCTAGTGAAAAATTCGCTAATATTTAAGAAAATTTTATAATTTAGTGAAAGATTCGCCAAAAAATTATATATGTATATTATATTAATGAAAAAATAGCCTATACATTTTTCTATATACATTGGGGATTCACCCATTTATTATACATATAAATTTGGGGGGTTTCTTAAAATTTTCCTTGAAAGTCGTGCCATTGGTGCAATTGGCCCTATGAAGTCAATGACCCATTTTTCAAACGGCTACAATGCTCTTATAGGTTGCAGTGGTAACTCGTCACGGTGTGACGAACGTCCTGTTCTTTGGCAAACATCACATTTTTTCACATATGCCTTACTATCTTTGTGAACTATGGGCCACCATAGCCCTGCATGTAGTATTTTCCTTGTAGTGGGTTTTGCGCCGACGTGGCCTCCCGCGACTCCGCTGTGACACTCCATAGGATATCTTCTCTTTCATGTTCCAGGACACATCTTCACAAGACATGATATAATCCCATTTTATATATCTGTCCTACTATCAGTTGATATTCAATTTCTTTCACTGCCAGGTGCCTCCTTTGAGTTGCCGTGTATTCTGTTGGGCATTGCCCTGTGGCCAGATACACTACTATCTGCTCTAGGTAATCTGGGATGGTATCTACTCTGAAGAGATCATCATCCTACAACTGGTCATCAAGGGATCCCACGTTCTCCCCATTCTCCAACCTTGATAAATGGTGAGGACCCACATAATTTAACCTCCCTGGTTTTACTATCACTTCAAAATTGAACTCTTGCAATAGTAGGAGCCATTTAGAGATTCTTACTTCAAGCACAGGTTTGTTTACCAGGTATTTCAATGCTGCGTGATCCATGAACAACTTGAACGTACCTCCCAATAGGTAATGACGAAACTTCTGAAGAGAGTATAACATTGCAAGAGCTTCTCGTTCTGTTGTTGTGTAATTCCTTTCAGCTATAGACAACTTCCTCCTTGCAAAGTACACTGGATGATCAACATAGTTCTCTCTTGGTTGAGCTAACACCACTCCTAATGCAATACTAGAGGCATCAATATGGACATGGAACTGTTTGTCCCAGTTGTGATGAACCAAGATGGGTGCACTTGCTAGTTTTTCTTTCAATGTGTTTAGGGTGTTAGTGCATTCGTTGCTCCACATAAATTGTTCTGAATTTCACAACAATTTTTCTAATGGTGCTATAATATTTGCATAGTTGCGAATGAATCTTCTGTGGTACCCTATATGCCCGAGTAGTGACCTCGACTATTTTACAGTTTCTAGTGCTTCTATATTAACAATGACCGCTACTTTTGTTGGATCCACACAAACTCCCTGCTTACAAACGACATGTCCCAGAAGTGTCCCAAAAGGTACTGCAAAGATGCATTTCTTAAGGATGAGGGAGATTTGGAGTTGTCTACATCTGTCAAACATTATTCTAAGTAGATTTGCATGGTTCTTCAGTAAACTGTAAACTGTCCAGTCATCCATGTATACCTCTAGGAACTTATGGATATAGTCCGTAAATGCTGCTATCACTATTTGTGAAAACACTTCTGGTATGAAAACGATCCCAATTCAGTTGTGAAAGTGGTATTCCTTTTGTATTCTTCTGCTATTCTCACCTGATGATATCCCGAGAATCCATCTGTGAATGAATAGGCTTCGTTTCCTACCACATTGTCGAGAACCTCATCGCTAAATGGGGTAGGAAATGGATCATGTATGCATGTGTTGTTGATACTTCTATCATCTACATGCACTATAATCTCTGATATCTCTTTTTTGCTTTGTATTACAATGGGACTAACCCATTCTGCTTCCTCAACTGGAAAAATCAGGCCTGCCTTCAACATTTTATCTATCTCTACTTTAACTTTTTCCTTTAACCTTGGATTTAGGCAGTAAGGCCTATGTTTTACTATTCTTGCATATTTTAAGACTATATGCATCTCTCCCATGTCTACTTTAATCCCATTGAGCTATGCTACTGAATATGGGAATAAATCTTCATATTCCTGTAATAGGTCAAAGATTTCCTTTGTTGTTTATGTATCCCAGTAATCTCTGATAGATGCAATTTTGGGTTTCTCCGTGCTTCCAATATTCAAATTCTTTGTGTTCAAGGGTAACAGGTGTAGTCCTTCTGTATTTGGTTCCTCCTGTATATCTCGCTCCCCTTCTTTCTCTTCAAAGTATAAATGTCAGAGATTCTCTAAGTCATCATCGTACATCTTGCAATATATCTATTTACATGCTACTGATTCTTTGATTTTCTGTTCTGATAATGGCAGTTCTTCATCTTCCTGAAGCTATGGAAATAATAGTACTCTTCTAATGACTTGGAGGGAATCTGTAACTGGTTCTGTATCTCCCTTGAAAGAAAAATATTGCGTGAACCTTTCCGCAACTACTTGCCAGGTGCTAGTTCCTTTCTTCTTTTCCTCCGTCAAATAGCAGGCATGTGGAATTGTGTCCAGTGAATGTATGAAATTATGCATCCACAAATATTCTGGATACCCTTCCTTATTCCAGCTATACTCAATTCCTTAAGTGCTCTATGGGGTTAGAATCCCCTTGATACTTTTCGATGAATTATGGTCCTGAAGCTTCTTGGAATCTAGTTCTTAGTGCTATTGCAACATCTTCCCATTGCGGAAGAGAGTTGATAGAAAAAATAATTAACTCAGAAACATACATAAAGCACACATAATAAAGCACACACAAAATAAAGGCAGAACTGGCAGAAGCCTCATGGCTTCCTCATGTAATCTCTCTTATTAAAAAATTTAATTTACAATTTAAATAGATGAGAGAAAATGTCTAAGATAGTCCGTGCTATCTTAGACTCTTTTGGTTGAGACAATTTCTCACCAAAAACCCACCAAGATAGGAGTTCCTAAACAAAATCCAATATTTGAGGAACAACCCAAGAGTTAGGCAAATATTCCTAACTAGGAATATTTAATTAATTAATTTATTATTTTGGATTTATTATTGTTATTTTAGAGAGGCTAACATTCCCCCCTTGAATGAAAAATCCAAAATAAGAACGAGGAACCATCTTCCAAGTTCTCATGTTGATCCTCAAAACATTGCCTGAAAAACCGCCAAAGCTGGATGCTAAAAAACTGCAATTTGAAGAGACCATGAGTCAGTTGTATGTCTGATTCATCTCTGAATTTTGCTTGACAACTCCATCAAGTGCCAAGTTGCAAAAGGATCCATCTGTCCTTTGCATGAAAAAAACATCCTTTGTCCACTGACAAAATTTGTTCAAAGCCCACTGGCTGATGATGTCAAAAACAACTCACTGTTGCTTTTCCTGTGCTGAAAAATGTTCACTGCTTCTTTGTTGTCGACTGCCCACTGGAAAATTTGTTGATGCCCATTGGAAAATTTGTTGATGCCCACTGGCTGCTTTTACTGGTTTTGTCGAGACTTTCAGTCTGACAACCACTATCAATCTCATTGACATTTTCCCCCCTTTGTCAGTTGAAAGGAGAGACACTTCTCTTGGAAAGTATTCCTGAATTCCCCCCCTTCAGGTGTAGGAGTTTTACACTGTTATACTCCCCCATTCAACTGCATGAGAGTACCATCATCTTTTCACTGTTGGCTGCACTATGTGTGATCGTATGCGGTTGTATAACTGAAGCAATCTTTTAACTGTGGATGACCATTCCCAAGGGTCGATCCATTCATAATGTATCTTCAATCTGGCTGATTTGTGTTGATTGCGACATTTTTTTGAGGAATTATTGGAATTGCCACAATGGCGACAGGGATGGAGATCAAAACACTGATCTTCCATATGAACGGTTCTCTGACAATGAGAACATTTCAGTTTGACTTCAACTTCAGGTTGTGTGGAATTCTGTTTTTCTGCAACTTTGGGTTGCGTGCATTGCTGGTTTTCTGCAACTGTCTCTGAATGTGCTGAGGGGATCTGTTCAAGAAATCCTGCACTGACGAACTGAATGGGCTTGGAATAATCGGGAATATGTAAGTTGGCGTCATCTTGGACATATCCTAAGCCTCGTCGATTCTTGTTATTGTAAATTTCTTCACAGGGCTTGATGATGGGCTTGGAAGAAATTTGAATTGGAACAACTTCGACACTTGAAGCTGTTTGAATGAATGACTTATCATCTGGATGGTTCAAAGACTTATTATCTGGATGGTTCAAAGACTTGAAAGTATCATTCTTTTCTTGCAATTCAATCCTTTGAAGTTGCGACTCGAGTTGAAGAAACTCAATGGTTTCTTTTGTTTGTTGTAGATGTCGTGAAATATCAGCAAGAGTGTCTTTGTTGATGTGCACCATGTCTTCATCACTGGAAATGATCAAACTGTGAAGAATGTTTAACAACTGAATATGTTGCGCCATCTGAACTTGCGCACTTGAAATCAGGTTCTCTTGTTGTAGATATCGTACTTTGAACTGTTTCACTTGAATGACAAGCTCGCTTGAATGTGGCTGGAATGGCATGCTCGCTTGATTTGTTGCTTATTGCACTTGCTAGAATATTCTCGCTAAACTCTGGAATTCACGCTCGCTTGATGACGATCGCATTTGTTTAAGCGCTCACTTGACTTACTTGATGATTTTACGCTCACTTGAATGAATAACTACGCTCGCTTGATGTTGATCTCAACTTGCTGGATTGTTTGAACTTGTTTGGTTGTTGTGATGATTGCTGCAATAAACTTCACTCTGGCTCGCTTGATGTGTTGATATTTGCACTGAATTGATACAAATTGGTTGAATCAATAATCACGCTCGCTTGTAGGAGATGTAAACTTGTTGCTTGTTTGATTTAAAAAACTCATGCACTCACTTGATTTTGTGTAAAGGAAGGGTGTTGAACACTATCGACAATGCACGCAAGAAAGCTTACAATGATTCACTTTAAAACAATGAATTCACTTGTTCTCTTAAAAATTCATTAACAATGAATTTTTAATGATTCACTTAAATCAATGAATTTGATTACAAGTTCTTTAAAGGGATTTACAAGAACGTTGATGAAGACTTTGCTGTGAAAAGCATTAAATTGACTAAGTGAATTTTTTGTTTGATGTAGAATGCTGATGTAGACAATCTTCAATTATATGTTGTAGTTGTGTAGATGCATGTGTTGATTTTGCAGCTATTTCGTTATATGTGTTGTGCTTGCTGATGTATGCGATATTAAATGAAATCATTGATGTGTCACAACTAGACGCAAATCAAAAAGCAACAACATGAAGCCATAAAAAACATGCGCCATCACAAACACACATGGTGTACCTAAGATCCCCTTATTCAATTTCGGGCGGATCTAGGACACATAAACACCAAAAAATTATATCTTTATTAAATATTGAGTACATAAGAAATCTCCACCTTCAAGTAATGAATATGCCAAGCTCACAACCTTTAGAAGCAATTTGTCTTCAAAATCTGAATATTCACCGACTCAATCTCTCTTAAAGAAAAATGGTACTTGGAATCACAAAAATGAATTTTTTCTTATCACTCCAAATTTACAAAATATTACAGTGCTCTAAAGTAAAAAAAAAAAAATCTACTTATTCCTCCAAATTCAACAATTTTTGCTTGACTCATGGCAAGGCATACACAAATCTGCACAAATCTGCCACTCCCTCATTTTCAAAAAAAAAGAATGTCACAATAATTTAATGCCTTTCAAGGTACGCTCTTGAGCTCTACAATAAATAATTGTGGGGCTTACTCAATTCCTGTAAAGCGTTATGCTCGTTCTCCTCCTCCTTTGATTCATTTTGGATATGGATGATGATTTTGTTCTAACTACTACATCAAATAAAGATCACCAGGAGCTGCACTATAGTCATGCAACTGGAGTATGCAAAACTTATGATGAACAAGAAAGTGGGAATTTATCTTACAACTCGACTATGCAAACTGCTAATGGTGGTGAGAAAAATGAATAGTGTTGTAATCGTGCGTGCCACAAAGGGCCACATAACTTACCCATTGTAATAATAGGGCAAATGGGCTTCCTCTGAAACAAGGCGTTATCAATTCTTCACAACATGTACTCATAGAGGCTACATGGGTATTCAGAAACATTGCATGCATGCTCAAAAATAATAAATGGGTATTCAAAAACGCTATATGGGTGCTCAAAAAGAAAACAAGGGCATTCATAAACGATATATAGGTGCTCAAACCAATGCCTGAGCATTCAGAAAACACTATATGAGTGCTCAAAAACAATATATGGGCATTCAGAATGGCAGAAAACTATCTGATAGATAACAACAACATCGTATTTTTACTATAACAGGAAAGGATTATGGAAAAGGGATGCTAAGACCTACTCTTTTCCAAGTCGGTCTGCTCCTTTTATTCTCTGCAACTGCAGACAACTACCCTTTACGATGACCTCACATTACCCTACACACGATTCCCAAAAGGCCTAAACCCCATTGAGAATGATCCCTTAGATTAAATGCAAAGGAGGGAAAATGATAATCGATTACAACACTGTTACCTCCAGAGGTGCGTGCCACAATATACTTGTATCAAGCGTAGAAAAACGTGTAGAAGATGATGTTGCAGACTGCTATTGTAGGCCATCTTCCTCTAGTTTAGAAGGAGTCTATTATGAAAATTGTCATTGCAGAATGACATATGTCATCTGTTCCTCAAGCTGCCATTAAGAGAAGAGCCGACGCGGAACGACATGAGAGGCCCGAATTTCAGAGAAAGTGGTGCCGGTGATTGGTGCAAATGCTATCCCAACAGGTGGAGGTTTTCGATGATGGGCAGCCGGAACAGACCGGGGTGCAACCTCCTATTTCTTCCCTTGATGAAGAAACTCCATGGCTCTAGCAACGCAATGACTGGAATGGCGAGTTTAATATAAAACTCAAGGCATTCCAGAAGGGGCCTCTAGGATCATAACTCATTCACCATTCTGACTTCTACGAAACACTGTAGCCCCACTTCAGCTTCCACGACTTGATATTTCATGAGCTTGGCTCTTTATGTAGTTCACAGTCTCACGGTTCAACACTCACGGCGTTCATAAACTATCGATCTCACGACCTTTAGCAAACAGGAATCGTTCTGTTGTTCAATGCACATACCAACTCACAGACCCGGCTCATTGCATTAAACTTTAGCTCACAACTCTCCCAACAGATTTCTCAAGCAATGCACAACATTGCATATACTCAACGTTCAGATTATACGCTCTACCATAGTGGCTTACACAGCACTAACACAACAACTACCACTGTTCTCTGTGCAAATCACGGCTCAAGGTAGAAAAAAACTCTCTCAACAGGTCCTCAACACAAAACACCATATTCTTTGATACCACATGATAGAAAAAATAATTAACTCAGAAACAGACATAAAGCACACATAATAAAGCACACACAAAATAAAGGCGGAAAAGGCAGAAGCCTCATGGCTTCCTCATGTAATCTCTCTTATTAAAAGAATTTAATTTACAATTTAAATAGATGAGAGAAAATGTCTAAGATAGTCCGTGCTATCTTAGACTCTTTTGGTTGAGATAATTTCTCACCAAAAACCCACCAAGATAGGAGTTCCTAAACAAACTCCAATATTTGAGGAATAACCCAAGAGTTAGGCACATATTCCTAACTAGGAATATTTAATTAATTAATTTATTATTTTGGATTTACTATTGTTATTTTAGAGAGGCTAACAAGAGTTGCAATGGTTGACCCACCATATTTCTGACGTGGATTGTAGTGCTACATCCATAAGAGGGAATATATGTTCTATTGGTACCTTTTCTTCTACTTTTGCAATAAATGTATTTACAACATGCATATTTGATAGAGTCGGATATCCTCTTACCTCAATACCAATCCAGTTGACTCCCCGAATGTTAGCGCATCGTCTAGTGTTGGTTTCATATCCTCCTTGTTGCCAATCATCCCAAGTTATTTTAGAGCCCAAATCAGAACTCTGAACACTTCTCCAGCTTACGGTCCCTCCCACTGTCGGATTGATATAATCTTCTCTCTTTCCTGCCGTCATCTGGTAGATTTGATCTAGAAGATGAGCGTCCTCTCTATTGTCAACGGTCTCTGTGTAACGGGGTCCTTGATATGGGTTAAGTGGCTGAATTTCCCTGACTTCCTCGTCTTCGAATATCATTAATTCCTTTTTCAAATTAATTACTGCATAATTCTCGAAGGCCTAATCTATCCCTAGGAAATCATGATATGGTTCCTTGTCCCCCATGATGTCTATCACCTCAAAATCTGTATATGTTTTCACTCCCGCGACATCAACTTTGACTTCTTCTAGCCTTCCTATGGGTACAATACAATACTGACTTGCCATTCGACGTTGTATTGGTGAATATGTCAACTTTGGCCTCCCTAGTGGTTCCCACGTCTTTTTAGGTAGAATTTTTACATCTGATCCTAGATCGAGCATTGTATCTTTAATTTGAAATCCTGCAACTTGAGTATTCAAACAGAATTCCTTTCCAATTCTTCTCTTGTTTCTTTTTATCCTTATTATGTATTTTTCTATTGAATTTCTTGAATCTCCCGATTCTGCGTTCT
Source organism: Pinus albicaulis (assembly GCA_034641835.2). Lineage (NCBI taxonomy): Eukaryota > Viridiplantae > Streptophyta > Pinopsida > Pinales > Pinaceae > Pinus > Pinus albicaulis. The sequence continues at coordinate 230,251,841 of CM076578.1, forward strand.
CTTGCACCACCAACTCTAGATTTTTCTTTACCTGTTCCAACATCGGTGCATTGGTTACAATTTTCAAGAACAGTCGGAACCATTCCTCAATAAATGTAATTTTATGATTCTCCTTCTCTTTTTTGAAGGTCGGATGTGGAAGTTCAATACTTCTACTCCCCCCTATCTGAGAAAATGTTTCCACTGCCTCCTTAAAATATTGCTTCTATCTATCCAGTCTGAAAGCAGTTTTTGGAGATGCGGGCTTGATCAACTTTACTGGGTCCATACTCTGTGCATCCTCCCCTGTTTTCTTCCCACCGCGGGTTACTATAGCTATGCTTTTCATGGGTTGTGCTTCTACTATTCTCGGTTCTGCATTTACCAGATTAGCTCCCCTTTGTCTGGCTCATTCCTCCCACCTCTTAATCAACTCTGGACAGTCTTCAGTTGCCTATGTATTAACTCTGAATTGAGAGCACCATGGTCTTCTAGGTAGTGGACATTCCCTTGCTACTTTCCCTTATTGATCACAATTATAACACCTTACTGGTCCTCTTCCTCTAGTTCTGCCACCTCTCATTCCCCCTCCTTGGCCCCTTGGAGTTTCATTCACTTTATAAGATGGTTTGTCTAGTTGTTCTGCTATTGCAACGAGGGCTCTACATTTCTCTTTATTATGCGTTGTAGAAGCGCACAATTCACAATATATATTGTTTGGACCATTAGAATATTTTTGCAAAATTGGAAATAGTCATGGAGGATGACCAATACTTTTGCATATTTCATAGTAGTCAGTTTCTGTCTGATTTTGCTAAGTAGGGAACCCTGAAAAGTGGGGTTGTGGTTGGTATAATCCTTGGGTATTTATCTACGTAACTCCCCAACTGGTGGAGCTCCCTGTGTTCCTATTGCTGAAGTTCCTACATTTTTTCCTCACAACCTCAGACATTCTGTGGCCATGTGTCCTTCCATTAGGTAATGGGTACACCACACATTGGGCCTTGCATGTCGTATCGGTTGAATGTATTTCAGCTTCTCCGTTAAACTGGATATCTAATGTTATAGCCCTACTATGGAAGGGTCTTTTACTGCTACTCCTCCTATGAACTCTTGCGGGTACCTTGTCATAGCTTCTATTTTCATGGCTTGCTCCAGGGCATCTTGTAGGGTATCAATCTTCTGTTGCATCAGTGGGGTCCTTGTCAACGGGAGGAGTGCTTTAATAAACGAATCTCATTGGTGATTTGGATCAATTGGGTAACTTAGCTTCCCAATTGCATCCTTGAATCTTCTCATTAGGTCCCAAGCCATTTCTCCTTGCCGTTGTTTGATTTCCCACAACTTAGATAATCCTTGTTGATCTATCTGAGGTAATTTGAATTCTTTCTTCACGTCATATATTGTTGGGTTTGGATGAGCTTCTGACCATTTAATGAACCAGCGAAGAGTTCTTTCTCTTAAAGTGGTCTGGAACTCAATCAACTTAATTTCCTCTAGTGTCTTCCAAGCTCTCCAAATTTCTTCACAGAGATACCAGTGTTGCTCCACATCATCGTTACCTCTCTCGGAGAATTCTTGGTATCGGGTGAACGATCCCGCCATCTTTCCTTGTATAGGTGGTACTAAAATAAGAACTCTACTTCCCGTCTGAGAGATTTTACTACTAGCACTGTGGCTAGTAGATATCTATACTGTAGACTTAACACTACTCAAATTGCTAAATTCCCGTAACTTAACAAAAAATTTATCATGTGGATGATAGAGTACCAAGGGAAGGTCGGGACTAGAGCTACTTGAACTTTGGGGAATAGGATTACCTTGCATTATGGGTGCCGGCCTCTCTCGGAATAGTTGCTCCATCACAACATGCAACTCCACATCGAACGTCTCCTCGTGGTGCGCGTCCTCCTTGTTAACACTGGAAAATCATACAGTAGAAGACAACATCAATTAATGTCAAGCCTAAGGATTTATAGGGCAGGAACACATTATGGAATCAAGAAGTATTTAAAATCTCTAAGGTTTTGAGAAAATCAGATTTGAACTAGTAATAAATGCTGAATTGTGTGCTTTATCCTTCGAGAAGAGCGTCCTCTACGTGAATTTTTGCTTGATAAGCACGCATTCCTGGAAATGGCAAAAACATGGCTTTCCGGGACCACACCAAGCAAAGGACAATTACTCCTAGTGTGAAAGCCACCTAAGGACAGCCACCAGTGCCTCCTTAGACACTATGTGAGCACACAAAATAATATTTGAGCACACAATGGAATCATACCTCTCCCTTGGGTCACTATACATCATGTACCAAGGGAGGGAAGGAGGATTTTAGACTCACCTATATAAAGCCACCAAGAGATGAAGAAATAGTGATTACATTGTTATGATGGCCAAATTTTCCCAAGCAACACTAGCAGTGTGTGACCCGGAGCTGGAGCTAAAGAGGACTCGATCGTTGGCCACCCAACATCTTAGTCTGCCACAACATAGAGAGAGAGGGAGACTGCATCAGAGGTAGAGCTTGGAAGGCAACATCCTTGCATCAGGACATCGAGCCATTGCCTAGGGCCCCTTTGGCAAGTGGGTAAAATTTCTTCTCCATTTCAAACGTTTAATAAGAAGAGGCCATTGAGCCATCATTTGCATTATTATCATTTTGACTCTCTTTTAGCTTCTGTATATTTGTGTTTTAGTTTTAGTTTAACCAGAGCATACTTTAGCATATTGTTTTTCATTAAATGTTATGATTTTGAGCTCCCCCACTTTCTGCCTGTTACTAATAGTTTAAAGAGTAGACCACACTCTTTAAGATGGTGCGATTTCGTACACTCGTGCGACTCATCCATCACAACAGGATTGGCAACTCCACTGACATGTTCCAAGTTTTTGTGGTTGTGCCATATTTTGCAGGAGATCCTCTGTCTATGCTAGAGTGGAGCTGATAGTCTTCTGATCCATCTTATAGTCCCTAGACTCACTGAAGTGACAGACTGAAGAAGGAAAATCCTAATCTTTTTACTTGCAGGATTTTTGCGCGCAGGTTTTCCTCACAGAGGCGCATTGCACGCGTTCAAGACTGACCTGTGCGCAGGAGGGTGCACCTATCAAGGCTTTTTGCGCACAAATTGCAGACTGAAATTTTTATCCCTATATTCTGCATTTTGCTACTTGTAAGTGTGTTGGGCAGCCGCTAATGTATCTGCCAGCACTTGTGTTGATACTCCACAGCTTCTGAGAACTCACTTTTTGCTGCTTTCTATAGACATAGAGTTAGTTTTCATTTAATTTGGGTTGTTGCAAAAAGTATTCACATAGTTTAAGTAGGGGGCGAATTAACCATTACTTTTTGAACAATTTATGTTTTTTGTAAATTCTGGTATGCACACTTAGTTTAACTAGTCCAAGTAAGTGGCCCAAGAGCACACATGCATAAGCTAGTGTAGAAATTATTTAGCTTAAATTAAATTTTTGCATTTAGGAAATTGCGGGACTAGGATTGAATCACCGATTAGAGCAAGTAATCTCTGCTGCCTTTGCACCATTTGGTGACCCTAGGCAAACATATGAATTCTCTACATTTTTGATTCACCATCTCCCTTTAGTTACTCACATAGATTAACTAGGAAGATTTGGAAGCGGCCCATTATCCGCAAATGATTTTCATTTGAGCAAGGAACAACATCACATAGTTTAACTAGGGGACTTTTGTAAAGGATCACCGATATCCATATGTTCAAACTATGAAATTGTTCACCATAATCTCACACACACTCACCCACTAAGCAAAGAAAGCCACATAAAACTAACTTAAAAAAACTCACTAAATTCTCCCCACCGGGGCCACAAAAGAATTTATAGATTAAGTTAGGATCAAGGGGGTAGGCATACAATAAGCCGCCTTGATCACACTTCATATTGAAACATAGAAGTTGTGTATTTAGGGAGCTTTAAAATCCACCTATCTACCCACGGAAAAGAAAACCCGAGTGCGATAGAGACCCAATTCAGAGGGGGTTAGGCTTAGTCGTAGTGTGTGCTGTCTCTAGTCCTGGTAGGGCTAGCTACCAAAGTGACAACGAGAGAGATGTCTCTAGTCCTGGTAGGGCTAGCTACCTGACCTAAAGCTTGGTCTGTGGTTACCTTTCTTCAATCTTATTTTTAGCCTTGGGAAGTTGGGGAGAGTGATAACACAACCCATACTATGCCAAAACCCCCAAATCACTGGGGTCTTGGGCCACAACTGCTCGAATATCGATCCAATCTATTTCATGCCACAACATCTTGTCATATGATAAAAACCAAAAATCAGTGACTCAAACCCAAAAAATTTAAAATGTTTTAAAAATTTTAAGCATCATCACGCGTGTGTAGAGATCAAGTGTGATGTTCGCACGTCTGTATCAGATACAAACGCACAAATCATCGTGAAAATACTTTACCACGTGCGAAGGCCTCGCGCGAATATTTTCTTCTCTGCAAGGACCGTGCGAGTCAGCCTCAATCGCCCGCACGGTTGAGGAGAAAAAGAGGTATAAGTTTCATACAAATTCACAATTGTAAGGACCCCCCAGGAAAAAAACTGACAAAATTGACAATCTAGACATTCAGGGCCCTACCTGATATTGACGACGTGAATCTCGAGTACTCAAGCTAACCGCAACAACAAGAAAGGCTCAGGAGCAGGGGTTCAACCTAACCTCAGACTCTCAAATGACACAAATGAGTTGAAATGAGCCACATTGGCCCATATATTTCCATGTTCTCATTATTCTACAGACCATAGCTAGAGCTCAGAAATCCCAATTGAAAAACAGAAATAAACACAGTGATCAAAACTTCATCATGTTCAAGCTAAGCCCCATAAATCCATGCTTAAGAAAGATTTATTCTTTCATTCACAACAAGTATGCCCTCTATTGTTGCTTTACATTCAAATTTATTTCAAATATGTTTGAATAAAAAAGATGTTTTTACTTGGGGTATTGGTTGTAGGTATTACGAACATGTTGAATCACCATGTGCCTCGGCCAATAAAGGTACAATATCAGGTATCATTCTATCCCTAGCATGATAGGCTCCCAAAAGAAGATTTGCATATCCAGACATAATTTATCCACAAAAATCAACCATAGGTTTCATTCACTCGACCATGCTTATCATCACCGCACCTTGCACATGATAAAAACTCTCATAGGTTGGTACGGCCTCACCCTCCATGGAATCGATCACTCATGTAGACCATACACCAAAGGTATGGAGCCATGGCCATAAAATCCAAGTTCGGGAAGTACTTCATGTTCAATCATCCGCCATATATCAAGTCAAATTTTACCCATATCATGTTAAAACCCCTTTCTCAAGCTGTCATTCTCATAAGTAGATCAAATACATGCCACTACATCTCGCACTTGGCCTATCACGCCCCCACCAGCATAGCCCATCTACAACACTTTTTCACATGCTTCATCACTCCCGCACTGATATAAACCAATGGGGCCCCCAACCTCAGCAAAACACATTCCTCACACCATAGTGACAGACTATTTTCATGTTTATAGGGGCACCCGTCTCCGTGCTTGTACATCCAAACCCATTCTATATTATTTTGGTAAGTTTACAAAGATTTTTTAGGAGAGCAATCCCACCAATCCTTTCAGATTTATCACCTGGCAGCAGTCCTGAATCACCCTTGGTCGAAGCTACGCATTCTTTACCACACCCCACCATGATACTCATAACAACCATACACCCACCCTGGATGTCCTACTGACTCTAGGGATTTCCTCACCAGAAATTGTTATTGCTACCCCCACTCTCATTTACATCTTCGACCTTAGGCCACTTAACTACCATCATCAATTATAGCCATTTCTCGTCATCATGCCTAAGTTAACCTATCACACCACGCCGTGCTACATCAAAAACATTGATCCCTTGCATTAGTACTCATCTAGGTCAATTGATGCCTCCATCTTGTCGACCACAGCAAAAATTTTCCAAGGAGGAGGCAGTACCTTGGATGACTCCTCACCTCAAAGGGGCATCCCCGGATGGCACCATGGGAATCATCATTGCCCATTTGATGTCCTTGATCCTATTGACATTTGACTTCAAGGTAAAATTTCATGTCAAGATGGTATCGTACTTCATAACCATTGCACTATGTCAGAATTATTCAAAGACCCGTGACTTGATAAGCATCTCTTTCAGTAATGCTTACACGGGAAGGTCCCCAACTATCAAAGACCCATACATACAATGAGCACTTGTTATAAAAAAACATGCCATACCAATATTATGCATGTGGGCAGCACATTCAACCTTCTTTCAAATAAAAAGCACCCCTAAGGGTGTCAATAACCATCGTCATCAACCAGCAGCAGGTCACTACCAAAAAGTGACATAAACATAACCACTATATGTCAGAAAAGCTTAACTAGTCAAAAAATCACAAGCATGGGACATGCCCACCTCGTAGAAATATTTTATTCAATCTATCTCTTGCAGGTTTCCAATAGAGCACGATGTCTTTTTTACTCACGGCAAGGGGTCTCCAACCTCATTTCTCCAGCAAGTTACTCTCTCTCTCTCTCTCAAAAGGACTACACAGAAAAAGAAACTAAAATTTATTTCGGTTATACAATTCTTCCTAGACCTCATACATTAGGAAGAAACTGTTAACACTGGAAAATCGTGCAAGCAGAAAACATTAGAAAATTTCAAGAAGAAGGTACAAATAAAGATTTATAGGGAAGAAATACATTAGAGGAGCTAAAAATTTAAATTTTTCTAAGGTCAAAAGGATAATTTTTTGGACCGTGCACATGAAGCATTGGCTCTGAGCGCGCATTGCAGCTTTTCCTTCGATAACCGCGCAGTACGCTACTATCCCTTCAATAGTTGCGTAGTGCACATCTATCGCTTCAATAGGTGCATGGTCCTGGGGTTGCGGAATTTCACCATTCGAGACCACTTGGCACATTTGGAGAAAAAGATTCTCACTCAACCTAACCAAGTATAATCGACTTTGAGCCACCTTGAGGCTTTAGTGCAGCACACAAAGGAATCATACCCCCACTCTTGTGTCACCATCCATATTGGACCAAGAGAGGGAGGGAAAATTTTAAATTAGTCTATAAAAGCCAGCCATGGGAAGAGAAATGGGAGACACATTGTTATGCTGGCCAAATTTCTGATCAGCAAACTAGCTTGTGTCATCTAGCAGCAAGAGGATTGGAAGGATTCAGTTGTTGTCCATCCAACACCTCAATCCAAGAGAGAAGATTTCACCACGTTTCCATCAATCTACCATCCTTTGAGAGGGAAGAGAGGCTTGCTAAAAACTTGAGGGGAAGAGACCCCCTTGTCTTGAATATTGGAGCTTCGTAGCTCAAAGGATCCACTACACGAGATTTAGAATTCTATCTTCTACTACTACCAACACCTAATAAAGGGAGAAAGCTCTCGATTTTTTATTTATTAGTGTGTTTTATCTATTGTGCATGTTTCTTATGCATGTTGTTTTGTTTTTGTTTCATTTTTTATGTAGCATGCTATGTTTCCATTTAACTTAGCTTATTACATGTTGAACTTGTTCCACTAACATTTGACAAACCACTTTAATTGTGACTTGCATGTAGGTAAGCAACCTCCCTACTAAGAAAAGTGTATTTCATCCTCCCATGCGCCGAATACACTACCACAATGGGTATCAAGAGTCACTAAGTATGAGTCTGTTTAAGGCACTCTATGGGCGGAGTTGTAATATTCCCATCAGTTGGAGTGATCTAGAGAACATGGTGTTGATAAGATCGGACATGTTGGCAGAGATGGAAAGGTAAATGCAAGTCATAAAGCAGAATCAAAAGGAAACAAAGGATAGACAGAAGATTTATGCATATCAACACAGGGAATTTAAGGAGTTTCAGGTTGGGGAACATGTGTATTTGTGCATCAAGCCCAAGAAGATTTCCTTGGGGATTGGGTCATGTTTGAAGCTGGAACCTCCATATTGCGGGCCTTTCGAGATCCTTGAGAGGATTGTACCAGTAGCCTGTATACTTTCACTTCTTCCGACAATGAAAATCCATGATGTTTTCCATGTTTCATTGCTTAAAATATCTGTAAAGTATGTTGATCATGTTATTGATTGGTCGATATTGCAGGTGGAGCCAAAAGGAGAATCCCAGCTGGATCCTCAGTGCATATTGCAGCAAAATATTCTCATGCTTCGGAATCAAGCAATCGAGAAATTTAAAGTGCAGTGGAAGTACTTTGTGCCCAATGAAGCTACATGGGATATGCCTGATCAAATGCGAGCTATGTATCCTTCATTATTTTCCAGTTGAGGCAAAGCAGTTTTTGGTATATGTATATATGTATATGGATGTAAATACTGCAATGAATTATGTTATAAAGCTCCAATAAGCAGTATGGGTGTCATGTTGTTATGTTGTCATGTTAGTTTGCTTTTCAGCATGTGGGTCATTGTAAATACTGCAACGAGATAAGTTATAAGGCCTTATAGGTAGTATGTTTTGGTTTTTAGAAGTACTTTTGGTTGTAGGTGTCGTTGAACACCGAGGATGGTGTTCCCCTAAGGGGGAGGGGTCTATAACATCCTCGGGTTAAAATTCAATGTAATAAAGTTAATAAAGTAAAAATATGACCAAGGTCATGGGACATGTATTCCAATATGAATGTTGGGAAACAAAATCCTAGTGGGTGTTCATTTGGTTTACTATGGGTAAGGGGAAATTGGTAAAGGCAATGACAAAGGCTTTGAAAAGAAAAAGAGGAATTAATTGGCTAATTATGAAATAAAAGAAATTAGGCGAAAAGGAAGGTGAAAGGTCATAGGTTGCATGTGAGGAGGAAAATGACGGAAAATAATGAAATTGAAGAAAATAGAGGCATCATTAATAAAACGGTTTTTGAGGATTAGTTCACAACCTTTTGTCAATTTAATTTTGGAGCTTTCTCTATTATCTCTACTCTCTCATATTCTTGCACACTTAAATCATTCTAGGAGCACTCTAGCATTGGAGAAAGGAAGGCAAAGGAAGTACAAGGAAGCAAATATCAAGCTAGGAATAGTTAGATCAAGCAACTATAGTGGGATTACTTTCAGGTATCGAGTTGCATGTATTATTTCCTTGATATTTTTATCATGCATGGTACATTCGTGTGTGTATTTGGTTCTCTTGTTGTCATTAGCATGGTTTTTTCCAGGTGGGACAATAGTTTCAACCTGTCCTTGCCATTTTCGGATAACCATGGTGTGTTGGGGTTATTTTACCTAGTTCAGCTATATTTTGAGATGGCTTTGAAACTGAGTGGGGTGGTCTCAGAAAATTTTCCAAAGGCCTAGGAATCCCTTGACCAGTAATGGCAGGATACACAGTCAAGCCCGAGGGTGGAGACAAGAAAATTCCTCACAGTTTAGGTGGAGAGATATGGATTCATCCGTGCTTGTTTAGAGACTAGTGATCCCTTGAATGGTATATGGTGGGATTGTGGTAAGCCTATAGTGTATGTTTATTGTTTGGGCCAAAAATCCCTTGATCGGTAATGGCGAGATACACGGTAAAGCTTGGTTATATATATGAGGGTTTCAGACCTAGGAATCCCTTGATTGGTAATGGCAGGATACACGATAAATCTTGAGAATCCCTGGTCGGTTTTTTTGTGATTCCTATATTCATGCTTGGAATATGGCATGGGGGTGATTGGCTGAAAGAAATAATTGGTTCAACCCAATCTATGGTTGGGTGGTATGTGGAAGTCCCTCACTTGGTTGGATTTTGCATATGTTACTAATAACTCTTTTCCCTTGTTGTTTATGAGTAAACGTACTTGCTAATATGTGGCTTTGATGGTTATTCTATCAATTTTATTATGTTGGTTATAAGCATGGTTTTATGACAGACTTTGGTTATGGATATCATCATGTTTTGGTTAGAAAGTGAAATGCTAATGAATGTGTGACCTAATAGATGATAATGCAGCTATTGTGAGAGGGCATCAGACCTTCTTGATGAATATCTGATGAGTATGAGGCCCTTATGATCATATGTGTATTTATGAAATATACAATAGATGTTCTTGATGTGTTTGACGAAATTTTTTTCATGGCTAGGATGGGTCAGGTTGATTCCTTGTTCAAGTTTTGTAGTAGAGGCCTTTTATTCTTGTTATTTATCACTTCTAAGTGTTTCATGAAGTTCTAGGAAGAAGCCTGGGTCCTAGCCCTGAAAAGGTGGCTTCAATCCCACAATCTCTAGAACAAACCTGGTTTAAAAGACTGCAGTTGTTGGGAAGTAGGCATGTGGAAGTGACTAAATGGTTTCATTCGCATGGAGGCCTTGTCATGGGAGAAACTAGGGGTTTCGTTTAGTGTAAGGCTAAGTTATCTTAGGGGTTAGGCACCTCGAGTGGTTGATTAACTTCCTAGGGGTCATGTAGAACCTGAGGGAGGTATGTAAAGGGTTGGTTCATAGGTTCCACTTCCTTATGGTGATATAGGAGGTTGAATCATATCATAATAAATATTCATCACATATTTACCCTGGTGGACCGGTAAGCTTGGGTAAGTGTGGGAGGATGGTGTTACACTGCTCCTAAGCACTCCTTCGGCCGATCAGATGTACTACAATAAGACTGAGTATGCATTTAGGGGTGTATTCTCAGTCATTGTACTTGAGGGGGCCTAAATTCCTTAAGAGCGCTCAGGTTTCTATAGTAATAGGGTGAGGGTATAAATCCCTCTCCCTCTATCTCTCTCCCATGTTCATAACATATTGTATGGGTCCATTTGCTACTACTATTCATGTTGTTTCTCCTTCTGCTGACGTCTTTGCTACATGATTGACATACAAATTATATTAGCCTCATACATAAAATATTTTTTTTTTAATTAAATGAAACATGTATTTATAAATATGGAAACATGATTTTCAATTAAAAAAATAAATCAATGGTGCACTCAAAGCATAGTCATGCACCGGCTTCGGTGCATTGTCAAACATAACCGCATTGATATGTGTGCACACATAAGTATGATGCACCACTGTTGGTTCACAAATTTAAATTTTAATCATTGTGCATCACAATTATGCATTGATGCACACATAGAACTTTTTTGCACCGATACAGAACGTTTAGGTTATTGAACGCACTTAGTTATAGCTATATTTTTAAATATTATTTTTGTGGTGCATTTGGTAAATATAAATGTACTGGGCGTAACACATCGATGTACAATTTATCACTTTCCTAGTGCATTTTAATTTACAAAACACACCACAACAATCACAGTGTGTTATGTTCATGCACCGAGATGTGGTGCACCTTATAAATTTACAGGGTGCACCACTAACGATGTGAGTTGAACATATCGAGTGCACCGTGCAGGGAATTTTTTTTTTCAAAAACAATGGAAAAATTAAGCTAATTTTCAATTTTAATCTGCTAAAAAATTAAATTAGAGAGAAACATAGACATTACCTGGACATTTGGTTGTCGGGGAGGCATTGTTGACACGTAATGGAGAAAAACAAATTTTACCATGGTTTGAAAAAATTGGAAATGCGGGCAGTGATAATGGTAGGGAAGGATGTTGATCAAGAGAAGCATTGACATCAGGGTGCTTACATGAGGCAAGAGTGGCACCAGTGGTTTAAATCACTCCAGCATTGTAGATGGTAAAAATGAAATTTACGGCTGGGAGATTTTTTTATATTTAACCCTCTTACGGTGTGTTACACTAACCGCACTGGTGCAAAATAGATCCAAGAGCACCACATTTTTTTAAATTAAAAAATATATCATAGTTATTTTTTTAAGATGCCTCAGGGCGTTCTAATACAGGTATTGAATCAGTGCTTTCTTTGACTATAACACCGCTCTATTTAAATTAAAAAAAAAAAAACCACCTAACAATGCTCTTTAGAAGACGCCCTGGGGCATTTTAATACATTTAATGCACCGGTGCATTGTTGGAAAAAAGCACCGCATGCGGGGCTCCTTGTGGTATGCACTGAGGTGTTTTCCTACATGAAGGGAACTGGTGCTATCGATTATTCAGGCACAGGTTTATTTCATTATTTAACGCACCATGTTTTTTTTTTATTTTTTAAAAAAATAAATTTTCCATGGTGCACCATGTCTATGCTCCACTGATGTTTGTATGGATAGTAACGCATCAGTGCAATGTAAATTGTAGAGGCACCATCTAAAAACATCTACCCACCCACCTTCACTACAAACATATTTTTGAGCTATTTTTATAAGGGCTTCCGCAAAAACCTCTGTTGGAAGGTCTTTTCCTTGTAATGGCCCTCCATGAGACACACTACCATATGCCCCATTTGTAGTTTTCCCTGTCTCTGCAAATTTTATAGGCTCTTAAGGATCACTGCATTGACCTCTGCTTACTTTTCCCGAGCTCTGGAAAGTATTTCCTGTGACTGAATGATCTTGTCATTATCTGCCTTACAACTTCAAATTTCAGACTTTATAATTCTCAAGGTATGTTCTATGTCAAGAGAGTACTCTTCCCCATGCTACTTGATTGGTCTATAGGGAGAGTCACATGAATTTTATTCTACCATTCTGCTAGTCATCTTGATCTTCTACCTCCTATAAACATGCCATGTCAGATAAACTAATAGAAATCATAATCAGATCATACCTTATAAAGTTCAGGGGAGGTTATCTCATCTGCAAAATAAATCCAGATTAGCAAAATACATGTATATACATAATAATATCAATATATCGACATCATTCATGATAACATTAACTGCATACAAGTACCTCACACATGATAACTATAACCATGACAATGCATGCATAACTACATGCATCTAGCCTATCTAGTCTAAGTATTTGAACCATGCTCTGATACTAATTTGTAAACACCTCCTCCCACATTTACCCACTCTAATTGGCCTTCCAGGGTAAACATGATATAAGGGATACTATGACATGACCTGACCTCCAAATTGCAGTTAAGGAAGTGAGACCTACAAATTGAAACTTTTCTGACATCCTACAGGGACTATAGGACACTCAGGGGCCAAAAAACCACCCCAAGTGTCCTAACCCTAAGTTGAGGCTCTTTTTCAATGCCCTGGGCCCACAACCGCACCCACAACAAGGAATTCATGTGGTTATAGGTCTCCAAATGCATGCACAACATTGCATCCATGTGGTTATAGCCCAATTTCTCCAGTTCTGAGCACGTGATCCCATAATCTATGCCACCTTTTCAGGCCTACCTCCAGACCACTGGCCATAATTTCCTAAGAATTTATAGAAACATAAATCACTTAAGGACAAAGATATTCATACGAAACTTGAACAATAACCTAACCTAACCAGGTCTAACCATGACAATAATTTCGTCAAACACATGGTAAACACGTAAGCTACAGGTCATGAATGCTTATTCAATCATAAGAGTATGAACCATATCTGAAAATCACCAAGAAGGTCAAATGCCCTATCTTAATAGTTTCAACAACACTTGTTACCCCATGCATTCATAAACCATCAAATACTTATCAAATCCTGAACAAAGTCATAACTAGATCACATTATCGAACCATGCTTATAACCAACAAATAACTAGAGTATTAACCATGACAGAACAACCATCAAAAAATCACAATAACAAGTACAAGTGTTCATAGATTACCAAAGGAAAATAACTCTTATTAACTAATGCAAAATCCAACCAAGTCAGAGACTTCCACATAACACCTGACCATAGATTGGGCTGAACCAAATCTTTCTTTCAGCCAATCACCCTCGTTCCATATTCCAAGCATGGATGTGGGATCTCAAGACATGAACAACCAATCTTCCGATAGATTAAACCACCTCCACCCTTAGGCTATCATGATCTTGCCAAAACCATTCAAGGGATCACTAGGCCAAAACAAGCTTGGATGCCTCTCAATTTCTTCACCATTTCTTCACCTGTTGAGGGCTTCCAAAATATTAAACCACCTTCACCCCCAACTCTTGGGAAATTTCCTGAGACCACCTCACCTGGTTCCAAAACCTTTCAACAATCCAAATCTCAACCAAACATGAATCCCATCACACCATGTCTATCTAGGAAATGACAAGGTAAGGTTGAAACCATTATCAAACCAGAAACAACCCATGCCAATGACAACAAATGAACCAAATGAACAAATTCATGTACCATGCATTCACACCTCAACTAGGAAATCACACATGCAACTTGTTACCTACAAAATCCACCTACTAAAGTTGGTTGATCCAACCTTCTCTACTTGTCCTTTGCTTTCCTTGTCTTTCCTTTGCTAGAGTGCTTCAAGATTGCTATATGCAAGAGTATGAGAGTGTGTAGAGAGAAATATCAAAGCTAAACTAACAAAAGGCCCCAAATTGATCCTCTGATGCCTTTTGATTGTTGTGCCTCTAATTTCTTCAGTTTCTTCTATTTTTCCTTAAATTTCTCTCTCATGCAAATATGTTACACTTCATCTATATTTTCTCCTATTTTCCTTTATTTTCATAAATAAATTCCAATCAACTCATCTTGCCTTTTCCAATTTATTTAGTCATAATAAATAACAAGTGATGTCCACTAAAGAGTTTTCCCAACATTCAACTTGGAATACTTGTCCCATGAACTTGGTCTTATTTTTCCTTTATTAACCTTTATTCCATGAACTTTTAACCTGGGATTGTTATAGTTAGAAACATTGAAGAAGCACCAACTACTAGCAAATCTCAAGATATGTGAATTTGCGAAGCAGTAATTGGTGTATCTAGGGTATGTGATCGGTGGAGGAGAACTGAAGATAGATCTATCCAAGATGAGCGTCTTCATGAAATGGTCGATACCTACTAATTTTTATGGGGTCAGGAGTTTCATTGGGACAACACAATACCTGAGTAAATTCATAGCCTCATTTTCAATGGTAGCAATAGTGCTCCACACCATAACAGCAAGTGGCAAAATTATCTAGTGGGGAAAAGGCAAGCAGAAGGCTTTCGAGGAGCTAAACAAGAAGATAAGTGAAGCACTAGTTCTGGCATTGAAAAAATTGTAGCGACCCTTTGAAGTGGAGACAAATGTGAGTGGGTATGTTATGGGATCTATCTTGATGCAAGGAGGAAGGCTTCTATGCCATCATTTTAAATTATTTCATGGGGTGGTTCTTAAATACCCTACCTATGAAAAGGAGCTCTATGCCATGGTGCAAGTTGTAAAGAAGTGGAAGCACTAAATGATGGGAAAGAAGATAGTAATTGACCTAGATCACTGACTGTTACAAAACATGTAGGCCCAGAGTAAGCTAAAACAAACCAGACATTACAAGTGGATGGGGTTTTCATAGCAGTTTCATTTGGTGGTCAAGTATAAGAAGGGTAACACAAATAATTTCCCCGACATGCTTTGAAGGCCACCCACATCAAAGATAAAAACTTTGGGGACTCTTATGCACATGGAGCCATTCACCCATGACGCATACAGAGAGGCATAATTAGAGGATGAGGACTTCAAGGAGGTGTATCAACAGTTGTAGATTCAGAGTCATGTGCACGATGGAGAAAACACCGTCGACTACCATCTCAAGGATGGGTTACTCTACAAACTAGATAATATACGTGTTCCTATATTAGGTCCCTACAATGATAGTGTATCCCATTATTATTATTGTTAGTATAGCCCCATTATTGTTATTTTTGTGCCCATGTGGTCCCTATATTGTTATATTTTGGCCCCTTAGACTCCTATATATAGAAGTTAGGTTTTGTCATTTGAATCATCCAAGAATTATTCATTTATGTAATGTAAAGGAGGTTTCCCCCTCGAAGAGGCTGATTTATAAGTCATTGATCTATATTTTCTTCTATTTTTTGAGTTGGTTGCATAACATTTGGTATCAGATCTTGGGGTTCTAGGGTTTCACTTCTTCAAACGGGACATCTTGGAATTTTCACTATAACATTTTTTCTATGAGGCTTCAAAAGCTGAAATTTTTACCACATGGAGTCTAAATCTCATTGAAATTTGTGTAAAACTTTCATATATTTTTGAAGATATTATCTAAGGAAGTTGGAGTTTTTGCAGGCTCCATAATTTCATCTCAAACAGGTGATCGAGGGAAAATCGTCATAACTTTCGTTTCAGGCAACAAATTTGAATTATGTAAAAAGTGATTGAAAACGCATGGATTTTAGTTTCTTTTGTATCAATTTCAAAGTTGAAGGTCAAAACGATGATGCATGGCATGTCGTACAAGTTCGTTCTACTAAACCAATCCATAATTAGGTAATTGTGGGAGATCAAGCATAACTTTACCTTGAAGAATCCAAATTAGGTTTGACTGATGGCATTTGAAAGAAGACTTAGAGGGCGACTACAGGACCGAATTTCAAATCTTGGGGATGTGAAATCACAGAGATAAATTAGGTTCAATATCAAACTCTTCAAAAGCAAGAAAAAGGTGTGTATTCTTGTAAAACTTCATAAATTTTGTTTCAAAAATCAGTTTGAAGTGATTCCAAGGGAATATTGAAGCATTGGTATCAATCTTGGGTTATAGAATTCCTCCTAAAATAATTCCACACCCATTAAGCCTTCAGAAAACTCTACTATGACGCATGAAGAGGAAGAAGTGAAACATGATATATCAAAATTACAAGATCAAGTGCAACAAATTTCCCTCTCACAAAGAGTAACCAAAAATGAAATGGACGCTAAGATGGATGGTTTAAAATCATACATGGATGGTTTGAAGAATGGTTTAAAAACAGACATGGATGGTTTGAAGAATGGCATGGAAGCTAAGATCGATGGTATAGAAGAAAAACTGAAAGGAAACATGGAAGACTTGAAGAATGGTCTAAAACAAGACATGGAAGGTTTGGAAAACTTGCCACAAGAAATTATTCCTAATGGAGAAAAGGTATTAGATGAAACTCTTGATGATAACAAAAGAAATGTTAAACATGATATCATATACTCTAATGTTGGATTGAAGACCCACCATATTCCAAAGATCGATATGAGGAAATTTGATGGCAAGGATCTTGTAACATGGATACTATAGATGGAGCAATATTTTGATCTCCATAATGTGCAAAACATACAAAAGGTATGCATCGGTACTTTATATTTAGAACAAAGTCAGTTTGCATGGTATCGATAGCTTTGTTCTTGTAAACTACTTGTCACTTGGTCAATTTTTACGAAGGAAATGACAGCACATTTTGAGGATACAAGAAGCAACACCTTCTTTAGCCAATTGATAAATCTCAAACAAAGGGGTTCAATGGTGGAACGCATTAAGGACATTCAAAAATTGAATATAAGGGTAAATGATATTCTAGAGGAGCATAGGATTGATTTATTCATAGGGACTTTAAATGATAATATCCAACATGAGGTTCACCTTTGGGAACCTAATTAATTAGAGAAGGAATTTACGTTGGCAAGAAAAATTGAAAGGAAAATTATGGCAAAAAGGAAGCCTACCACTCACAACTATAAATATGGAAGTGTTGCTACTCTTAGCCTTACACAACCTACAAGGTTGACACCACAACGAATGGAAGAAAAGGAGAAAAAGGGCTTTGTTATAGTGGTGAGAGAAAATACACTAAAGGTCATAATTGTGCTGAGAAGAAATTAGTTTACATAGATTGTGAAGAGTAGGAAGAAAAGGAAGAAGAAACTTCAAAATAAGAGGATATACACAAGGAATCGACCTTAGAGAAAGAAGAAATTAATTCGACCATATCTTGTAATGCATTGGTGGGAATTACTACTCTTAAAACTCTCAAGGTAGATGGATGTATGAAGAAGAAAAAGGTAATAGTGTTGATTGATTAAGGTATTACTTATAATTTTATTCATTGTAAGAGAACCAAGGAATTGAATTGCTTCCTATATCCAGCACCAAAGTGTCAAGTGATGGCTACAAATGGAGGAACTATAAATTTCTTTGGAAAGTGCCACAATATGAAAATATGTATTAAATAGCCCAATGCTTTCCATTCCAATGGGTGGTGTTGATGTTGTATTAGGAGATCAACGTTTACAATCTTTGGGTACGATGGCTTTTAATTTTCAAGAATTTTCTTGAATTTGTTTTGGGAAGGAAAGGAAGTAGAATTAAGGGGTATTGCAGGGAAACCAAGAAATATAATCAGCTCTAATGGCATGACAAAGCTTCTAAAGAAATAACAACGAAGCGTAATTGCATAATTATGCTCACTAGAGTTTCAAAAATCGAAATCATTTGTAAGAGAAATTATGAGGTTCAAGCAGTCGAAGATCACATCGAGCATCAACAACAAGTTCTCCAACTCTTTAATGATGACCTAACTTTGGTGCAGAATCGAATGAAAGAACAAACATATCAACATCACAATGAAAGAAGCTTTGATGTAGGCGATTGGGTACTTTTACAGCTACAACCTTACAAACAAACCTCCCTCAAGTAAGCTAAGAAGGATAATAAATTATCACCAAAGTGTTAAGGTACTTACAAGGTGTTGCAAAATATTGGTACTAGGGAATACAAATTGGAGCTTCATGCATCTTTCCGAGTGCACCCAGTTTTCCATGTTCCATGCTTAAAGAAAGTTGTAGGTGACAAAATCCCAGTTCAAACAATATTTTCAAAACGTAACGAGGAAGGAAATATCATATTGGAACCTGAAGAATTCACAAAAACAAGAACTTGACAACAATTAAATCGATCAATTTCAGAGTATCTCATCAAGTGGAAGAACTTACCCACTGAAGATTCCACATGGGAGGATGATATTTTTGTACAAAAGCATCCAAACCTACTCAAGCGTTGAGGACAACACTTTTTTTTTAAGGAGAGGGGCATGTTAGGTCGCTATAATACTAGTGTATCCCCTTATTGTTATTGTTAGTGTAGCCCCATCATTTTTATTGTTGTGCCCATGTGGTCCCTGTATTGTTATATTGTGACCCCTTAGACTCATATATATAGAAGGTAGGTTTTGTCATTTGAATCATCCAGGAATTGTTCATTTATGTAATGTAAAGGAGGTTCCCCCTCGAAGAGGCTGATTTCTAAGTCGTTTATCTATATTTTCTTATATTTTGTGATTTGGTTGCACAAAATCCTAAAGGTGAGTGATTGTAGCTAATTAGAGAGGCTCACACCTCCAAGGTTGCAGAGCACTTTGGTGTATGGAAGATTGTGGCTAACTTGCAGAGGTATCTGTATTGGCCCAAGATGCAAGGGCAAGTAGTTAGGTTCATAAGGGGATGCATGCTTTGTTGTACCAACAAGCCTAACAATAAGAAACAGGGTCTATATCATCCCTTAGTTGCACCTACTCATCCTTGGTAAATAATTTCCATGGAATTTGTAGGAGGTTCACCACGAATTGGGAAGAGAAATGAATACCTATTCGTGGTAGTTGACAAGCTCAGCAAGATGTGTGTTTTGATGCCCTGTAAAAAGACCATCAGTGGGCAAGAAGCAGCAAACTTGTTATTTGGGTAGGTTTGAGTGCACTTTGGGATACCAAGAAGCATCGTTTCAAATAGGGATACACAATTTCTCAGTGCATTATGGGCTACATTGTGGGATAATATGGACACAAAGTTGAAGAGATATACAATGTTCCATCCGCAGACAGATAGATAGACAGAAGTAGTCAACATGAATTTGGTACAACTTCTTAGGGGATACAACCAGAATTGTTATAGGCAAATTTGGGCATCATCCCCCAAGACCAATTAATAGGGTCTATCATCCCCTAATTTAGTTGCTATATGCCCTAAGATAAGTCATTCCTTTGATGGCTTCAATTGTGAGATTTCAAAGGTTTGAAGTATATATTATATGACCCATTGACTCATCAATGATCCTCTGCAAGGACATAACTGCGTTGCAGTGCACTTACCTCCATACAAAGGTGCACTGCAGTGCACTTCCCGACACTCAAGGGTGCATTGGTCTCCTGGGAGAAAAATCATCATTGTTCTGGGAATCTCCACATGGCTAGTGCCTTCTAGAAGAGCTCATAGGTGTCATACTTTGAATACAGATGTCCATCTAACACCTCTGAAGTTGGAAACATGTCTCGCACATTATTAGAAATCCATTCAATTCCACTTATTGAGAAACTACCTTAATTTTCCCTATAAATTGAGCACTCGTCTAAGTGCTAGGGAGGAATAATTTGTGTATTGTTATGTTGTTGGATTCTCAATTGGTGAGAGATGGAAGTATTGTTATGCTACTAAAATGATGCTTGATGTGATGAAGATGGAATGAAGTTGGGGCAGGTTGATGACAAATCGATCTATTGGTTGTAATATTCTCCTCCTACCTTCTTAATAAAGATATATGTTCATTTTCTCATATGTATGCTTATATCTTGTGAATTTCATTCTCAATTGTGTATGTATTCCCAGATCTAGTCGGTTCTATTTGGTTAATATAAATAGATACTTGCATATTTGTATGTTGTTTTTTGTTCTCTGTCTTTGATTGCAGGAATCAATCTAGTGGCTTTAGTTGGATTGAGAGCGATGACAACAGCGATATAAGGAGAAAGAGAGTGAAAGTATCATCAAGTAGGTTTATTTCCTTTCTGTCTATCTATTTGTCTTAGAGAAAATAAAAATTGTCTTTCTTTTGTTGTTCTGAGTGAAGGAACACCACGCTTAGGTAATCTAGTTTATCCATAGATTAGAATTCCGTATAACAAATTGGTGACTCCATTGGGGACAACACCATCATTTCTAGTGTTTCTATCTTTGTTTACCATCATCAGTAGACTTTACTCCATCTTATCAGTCGTCTGAATGAAAAATTTTCCTTAGAAGTGTGTTTAGCTTCTTGTTTTCAAAACCTATCTACGCCCAACGCACTGTTGGTCAGGGTGCAGTGCACTGTCTTCCTTTCTGGGGTGCTCTGCAACGCATTGTCTGCCCTTACAGGGTGCATTTCCCCCTCAGCAAACCAAATTCCATCAAAAAATTTCTTTGCATTCAATTTCATCCAATTTTCTGTTGTATTCTCAGATGTTTGATTACTCTTAGAGACTAGTAAACATTACTTGTTCTTCCTCCTTTGAAAAGTAGTTTGTTCAATGTTTCATTAGTTGTTTTCTTTATCATTGGCAAATCAAATTCAAAGTTATAAAATTTTTGCATTAGATCAATTTTTTTTTTTGAAAAGGAAATTTTCATTTCATTTCTCATTTCCTATAGGAAAATTGTCGTTTCATTCTTCATTTTCCCAAGAGAAATTGTTGTTCCATTCCTTGTTTCTCAAAAGAAAACATTTGTTTAATTGATTTGTGCATTTAGTTTCTTTTACTCATTCATATTAAAGGGAACTGAAAAGAAAAATATGCATGTGCATTTAGAGATTGTGTGTGTTTCATAGGAACAAGTTAGGGTAATTTGCATTTAGTTTCTGCCCTTTTTTGTATGCTCAAAATCTAATTACTATTTCCCCTTAGTAGCTAATATTTTCATTGAAAAACTGAATTGAAAAAAATTCTTCTCATTTAGTTTTCATTTTAGGAATTTCCAATTACATCACGCGGTGAACCTCAAAGATAAACTTTTAAACAAGGTCAACTTAAAATTCACCTAAATCAACCTAAGAAAGCATTGTAACATTAATGATAACACTTAGAAGGTCTAGGCTAGAGATGTGTTTCGGCGTTGCTAAACATAGTAGTTGTCGCTAACTTGTATGTGATACATTCCGAGTATGATAACTCACTCCATTTACGTAAGTATATTGGAGCTCGCCCACATAGCTTCGGGTATATAGGGTGGTGTTCTAGTACGAAAAGTATAAGTGGGTGTTCTCAATGTGTGGTTTCACATTAGACAGCGCTAATACGGACTTGGGCCTCCACGTACCTTCTCCTCGACATGTTAAATCAGAGTTTTGCTAACAAGTGACCCCAGGCTCCTCGACAATGGTTGATCTGAGGTTTACCATTTTTAATACGTGCACATCTTCTATCTTTGCCAATGAGATAGGTACGATTACCACACTGGGTTCGACATGATCTCGTGCTTGACTCTTTTAAGAAGAGCTTACCAGTACACAATTGCAACAATTGGAATTTTTCCTTACCGCAAGATACTATTGTTTTTTTTAAATGCTTTGGAACATTAACTACAACCTATTCCAAAGCACTAGCCTAAGCTAGATTGGTGGAAAGAGCCCTAGAAAATGTAAAAATTTCTATATGAATTTTATTAAGTGCTACGTTATTTGGGTTGTTATTACTCAAAGGGTAAATGGATATGAAACCAATGGTGTTCTGACCTGACCCAAAACTAAATGCAATCGAATATGATAATGCAATATTTCACTTCGATGAATCCTAACTAAAGTAAGGAAAGAGGTTCCATTTACTTTCAACAATGCAAAGATTGATAAATAAGAGAAAATATAACAAATTCTATAATGCACTAATTTTATCAAGAAAAACTAATGCTTTTTCCATAATGTAAACTATGCAACTGTAATGTATGCACAATTCACTTGAAAACTATGCAAATGTAATCTATGCACATTTTTCATTCATATTTTGAAAATGAGAATTATAACTATGCATATGTAATCTATGCAAGAAAATTCTCGTACACAAGATGATTCAAATGTAATCTAAAGAACCAATCAAGTGTAAGTAAAGAAAATTGGTTGAGAATTCCAAAGGCCAAAATTAAAAACACTCAAAGGTGATTAACAAAATAAAAAAGATGCAAAAATTGTTAAGAACTGAGACAAACCTCGAAGTAATGACCAAAGGAAATCAAATTAAGAATTTCTCAAAAAATAATATTCAAAACACCCAATTAACTTAACAGAGACTGACGCAAAAGTTGTTGAAAATAAATTCACAACATAAGATTTGAAAGCTAAGATAGACTGGGGCAAACACAAAGAATCATGTGATCTGGCTCCTAAAAAGAGAATTTTAATTTTTTCAAAAAATTTCCACAAGTCCGCAGTTTCTAGTGGAAAATAGAGTGGTACCGCACTGTTTTGAACTAAAAGTTGCAAAGGCTGCCGCACTGTTTTTAAATGAAAACGGCGAAGGCAAGGAAAAGTACAGAAAAAATAAATATTCAGCTTTTCTTTTTAGGGATTCTTAAAAGTTATCTACCCAACCTAGTCTTAGATAAGTCAAAATCATAAAACTCTAAAATTCAAAATGAAAAATAAAAAAGGAAAACTAATTTATATTCCCCAGTGGAGTCGCCATTTTGTTATGCAGATTAATCCCTCTTACGGACAAGAGCGATCTCCCTAGTATTCTACGAATAGCTAGAAACAAACGTCCATTTGGAAACCTTTTTCTCTAGACTAATTGCATTTCAGAATTACTATAAACAAGGAAAGAGGACATGCCCCTACCTTGAAATCCAAAGTTCGATGCAGTCTTTTATCCAGTCACTCCAAAGAGGCTTCTCCAATAAGTAGAACCTACAATCAAAGACAGATAAAAGAATCAAAGCACCTGAAACATATAATAATTAAGAAAAGCTAATCCAACTTAGTGATCAAGGATTCTAAGTATTGATGTTATTCAATAAGCACAAGAACAACTCAATGAGAGAAAGAGATCCATATGTATTATCTTGAATGAAAAGAGTAACTTTACAACCTGATGCCTTGATGTCATACAAGTTTCTCCCAGGGTCTTGAACAATCTTTCCTCCTTCAGTTTGACAAGCCTTCCTCTCTGAATACCAGCATGGATTTATGGACATAAGGGTGTGATCATTCTCATGCCAATAATAACTAGTGTATAGATTATGCACTCTTGAGAATTTCTTCAGCAACTCATTTGCAATCTTTAAGCTACAATCTACATACATTCTACCCTTGAGAGTAAAAATTGAGCTCAATTTATAGGGAAATGGAGGTAGTTTCAGTTCCATGAAGAGGGGGATGGATTCTCTCATGAAGGGATTTGAGCTCCATGGACCAAGGGATAAGCTCCATGAGTGGAGGGATAGAGCTCCATGAGTGGAGGGATAAAGCTCCAACTGATCGCGCCTCTAGAAGCTTCCAGTTGAAAGAATATTCATCTAGCTGGGCTTCTAGAATTTATTTTTCCTTTATTTCACTTTTTATGGGGGTCTGTAGGTTTTATTAGAAGAAGGTGTGGGAGATGCCGCAGGCTATAGAACAAGTATCCATGAACCCGCAAGAAAAGGCTAGAAAAAGTGCAGATATAGACTTTTAAGGGCTTTAATGAGCTTTTCTCCAATTTCAAGACTTGGTTTAGGAACATTAGTGTTTTTGACTTCTAAGAGAGCACAATATTGGTGGTGATAGACCTATATGGACAGTCAAATTTCATGGAGACAAAATAACGTGTAACATATTGCCCACTAAAGTGCGAAGTCTGAGGTTGTTCTGAAGAGTGAAGTGCTTTATCATTCTGAGGATTGGATTTTTCGAGGATTGGATTACAGACACACCGGTCACACCGGTTGAAACCTGTAAAATCTAATGCAAGCATATATATATATATATATATATATATATATATATATATATATATATATATATATATATATATCATCGCTGAGGTAGGCATTCCCATACTCAGATCAAAACTAACTAAATGTTCTGGTACAAATATGATTTTAATATTACATCAAAAGTAGACACAGTATGGGCGCAGCCATTTGTCATAAGTAGTCTATTATATGATGAATATTTGTCATAAGTAGTCTATTATATGATGAATAATAAATCTCCTCGCATCCTAGATGGTGGAAACTAGATCCAGGGTCTTGATTTCCTCTTCCTGAACTAGTACGATTCTATCCATGCGATTGATTGTGTCGAAGTTGAACATGGTAGAAACCACTTGATTACCAGCAAATGATGTGAATTGTTAACAAGTGTGAGAGAAACCACTAATAATGACAATGGCTCTCAAAGTACTTAGTACAATCCATGAAGTGTGAATGAATGATTTGCAATTGAACACTTAATAGAATCATTCGATCAAATTTCTATGATGAAACCTGTCGTCGAAGGTGAAAAACTTGCCATTAGGGCATGCAGATCCCGAGGTACTAATAGGATTATAGATCAACTTTATAGATGATGATTTTTCATCAATAGAAAGTGACCCGTTGCAGGAAATCCAACGAAATATTTGCAAGGACTGACTCAGGGATGGTCAATGTGAATGGAGACAAATGTTTGCAATGGATGGTTTATTTGAACTCTCCCTTGAACACTTAATGACACTACATATGGTTTGGCAGCAATTGACCTAAAGCTAATACCCAGAAATAGGCTGAAGACTTTCAATGTGGCTTTATTAACTGTTAGACAAAGGATTTCCCAACCCAGGTACAAGTGTGACAAAGTGTCATGTTCAAGAGTGGCATGCTTCTTGCTAATCAAGGATGATAACTGGATTCTTTTTCTCTCTTTTTCCCCCACCATTACTGGCAAGTACCTCTTTATTTTTGACAAGCTTGAGGAGGATAACATTTACTTGTTTTTGTAAGCTCATCCTTCGGATGAGTCCATCTTAGTATTAAAATCGAACCCTAAGAAGGAGTGGTTCGGTCCTGTTTGTAATCGATAGGTCCTTTACTGTTAAATTTTAACGAGTCTAGTATAGGTGAAACTCGGCGTTTTTCAGTTTTAGGGAGTTAGAATAAAAACATAAGTAAACTCCATGGTTGTTCTTTTTCGTAAATTTAGTCTCTCGAGCCTGGAAAAGGATAAAATAATTCAAGAGAGAACTCTATTGACCATGATTAGTCAACATGTACCTTTTTCGTAATTAGTCCATTTCAGTTCGGAAAAGGGGTAAACTTATACTGAAGGGATGACTGTTCATCGACTTTAACGAGTTTGAATAGTCAAGTACTAAGTGATATTTCATATTTAGAGAGTCTAAAAATGGCTTAAAAGAAAACTCTATGGTTTCTCTTTTTTGTAAGTTTTAATGAGTTCGAAAAAGTGATAAAAAGTGTTGGAACACTTAATCCTACATGGGTAGGTGTGGAATGCAAAAAGTCACAATGGAGTCCAAGTGACCTTGGAATATGAAACCAAGAGTCACACAATTGTACTATAAATGTACATCTTTGTATAATGGAAAATAAGAAAGCCTCACGCTTATCTTTCATTGTGTGTTGAGTCTTGTGTGTGTGTGTGTGTTTATCTTCCTCATACACCATGTGTGTGTCTTAACATGGTGTTTAACATGGTATCAAAGTGGGTGATTGCTGGCCCTGCTCCAAATTGAGTGATCCATTTGTGTTTATGGCCTGTGCATATCTGCAAAAATTCTTGACATTTTTGCAGCACTCAGAGTTTCTGCAGCAGATATTTTTCCGCATTCAGAAAGTGGTTTTGGAGAAGGAGAAGCATTTAGGCATTGGCTTTGAAGAAAGGCAGCACTGCCCATCTGAAGGTTTTCATTCTAATTTTTCTCTGCAATTTCTGCTCATTAAAATCTGCATTTTCTGCTGCTGGATTTGTTTCTGCAACACATTTGGAGAAAAATCTGCTGTTGTTTTAAAGTTGAAATTCCTGCTGAAATTTCTTGTAGTTCTCCAATCTCTGTTGTTTTAACATTAAAAAAATAAAAATAAAAAATAAAAGTAAAATAAAATAAAATAAAATCTCTAGAAACGACCTACTCTCAAACAAGCTCACACGCTCCCACACTACAATCGACCTACTCTCAAACAAGCTCACACGCTCCCACACTACAATCGACCTACTCTCAAACAAGCTCACATGCTCCCACACTCATAAATCTCACACTCCCCTCCCTCACAACCCCGCGCCCTCATCCCATTCTGCAACTCTCGGCTCTCTTGCCCTCCC
Organism: Pinus albicaulis; assembly: GCA_034641835.2. NCBI lineage: Eukaryota > Viridiplantae > Streptophyta > Pinopsida > Pinales > Pinaceae > Pinus > Pinus albicaulis. The sequence continues at coordinate 230,278,714 of CM076578.1, forward strand.
CCTCACACGCATCTGCTCTTAACACCACTGCTCCTTTTCACCTTAAAATTCGTTTTTAAAATTTATTTAACATACGCCCTGCCTACCTCCTTGCCGCTTCCCCTAACAATTCCCCTTATCATACTAAACCCACAACTCACACAACGCCCTCGAGCCCTGCTATCCACGCGGCCTCTTCCCTTAAGGCTCCCTCACCATACCTGCAAACGATATCCTACCCACTACCTCACGTGTCCAAGCTCTCACACCCCACCCCTCTGCCAACGCTCTCCCCCTTACCCCTTATCTTTCCTACTCCCCCTCGCCACCCATTGCTCTCCCTATCCCTGCGACCTCTCCCCTTCTGCATATCTGCAGACCCTACCTCCCCCTGGCCTCATGGCCCCCCCTCACAACGCTCCCTCTCATCCCATTCTTTTAAACACACTTTCAAACAATATATATATCGTTTTTTTTTACATTAAAAAGTCTCCATCCACCCCTTCCCATTTTTAAACTATTAATCCCTTTTTAAAATTAATCCCCCATCCCCTCCATATAATACTTCTTTTATTTTTAATATTTCCCTTTCCTTTTAAAAATTTTTAAAATCCCTTATAATTAATTCCCATAATCCCTTTTTTAATAACCTTTTTTATTAAAATTTCCCTTAGCTTTCTCACCCCTTTCCTTTTTTAATTTATTAAAAAGCCCCCTTCCCATTTCTAATAAATTTATTTTTTAATTAATTTAAAAAAAAAAAACAGCAGAGAGAGAGAAAAAGAAGAAGAGTGAAGAGAGGATATGAACAGCAGAAAAGGAGAAAATGACATATCAGTAAATGGACAGTACACATAGAGAAAATTGCAGATTTGAAATTGTGTGATTTGTGGCATAAGGGTGATTTCTTGAAGAAATTGACATTTGAAGACGAGTTGTTATTGGTGCAAAACAACTCTTTGAAGGAAAATTCAGCTACCTTAAAGGCCTCTTGCACAAGTGTTTTTGCTGCACATTCAAATATTTTTGCAGGGATATTGACATTGTATTGTGAGTGGAATTTGCCTCTTCATTCATAGTTGCAATCAGTACTTAAGTTGTTGAAAAATTGTTGATTGCCCTCCATCATTTGAGGAACAGATTTTGTACTTTGAGATTTCCATAGTTGGAAATTCCTTGGAGTCATTTGTATTGTTGAAAGAAATTTGAATCACAATGTAAACAGGTGCATTTTCGGTTGAAGCCGACACCCTTTCATTTTTTAGCCTAAATTGTTGAAAATGGCTAAAATCAATGAGGCATTAGAGTTGTTGAATAGCCTCATTCATTCAAATGTTCATGACATGATAAAAATGAGCAAGGATGCTCTTTGTAACATTCAAAGTTGTTTGCTAGATGCACATGAAAAGATTGAGTTTTTGCAGTTGGAATCTCAGCTTCAGCAAGATGAACTTCAGCAAAAGAGTCACCATTCTGAACCTGTTTCTATTCAGAACATTGTGAAAGACTCCCACAAGCAGCAAGTCAATCAAGTTGCAGTTGATCCACATTCAGTTCCTTGTACAAGAGCATATTTACATAAAGATGCAACAGCTCAGCCTACACTTCCCAAGCCCATCATCAAACCTTGGGAAGAGCTTGTCCACAACAAGCACCGAACTGGTCTTGGATATGAAAAGGATGTGTCCTTTCATATTCCAGACTACACCAAGCCCATCATATTTCAGAGTGCCAGATTCATGTATGACAGTTCACCTGCAACTGTTCCAGATCCTGTTCCACAACAACAATAGATTGAGAAATGCCAGCACTGTGATCGAGTTGGCCATATGAAAGATCATTGTTTTGATCTTCATCCATGCAAGCACTGTGGTCAGCACACCCATTCTTCAGACAGATGCTTCAGACACAAGCCTCCTGCAAGAACAAAGATGCATCTTGGATGGATCGCTTCTTGGCAATGGGCATCAGCAGCCAAGAAGATGTTTAAGTCGCATGTCAGAACATGTTCAAGAATATTGAGTAAACTTGCAGTTGAGTTCTCGCCATCATCTCACCTTGTCCTTGACAGGGGGGAAAATGGTGGTCATGTACAAGCTTCGACGACAGATCAAGCGAGCCTGAGCCACAATCTCTCATTCCATGTTCATAGTTGTAGCTAGCAGTTCAAGCGAGCCTGAGCCACAATTTGTCATTCCAGATTCAGAGATGTAGCCAGAGACACAGATGCCCATGAGCATGCCTTCGATTGGTGGACAACCTTAACCTAAAACCATCACAGGTAGTAGACCTCCTTTCTTTTAGGTCGAAGGTCTCCCTTTCATATATGAGGAACACTTCCTCTAGCAGAAGCCTTCAGCTTCTTGCCAGCTTTGGTTGAGTTCCAGGAAATGCTTCAAGCATTCCAGAGTTGTTGGTAATCCTAAAACCATCACAGGTAGTAGACCTCCCTTCTTTAGGTTGAAGGTCTCCCTTTTTTATGAGGGACAATTCCTCTAGCAGAAGCTTTCAGCTTCTTGCCAGTTTTGGAAGAGTTCCGGGAACTGCAACAAGTATTGCGTTCCAGTGTTGGTGGTCATCCTTAAACCACCTCTTTTTCCAACATTTCAGAGAGTTGATTCAGCCCAAGTGCTGCCATGCATACTTTGCAGATTTGTATTACAACTCTTTTCTTGGACTCACACATACCCCTTCGGATTAAGGGGGGATGTTGGAACACCTAATCCTACATGGGTAGGTGTGAAATGCGAAAAGTCACAATGGAGTCCAAGTGACCTTGGAATATGAAACCAAGAGTCACACCATTGTACTATAAATGTACATCTTTGTATAATGGAAAATAAGAAAGCCTCACGCTTATCTTTCATTGTGTGTTGAGTCTTGTGTGTGTGTGTGTTTATCTTCCTCATACACCATGTGTGTGTCTTAACATGGTTTTTAACAAAAAGTGTACTCATATGGTCGACTTTCAATTTAATTTACGAGCAGGAAAAGACGGAAAGAACTCGACATTTTCATGTGTTTTACGAGAATGAAAAATAGCAAAATAATCTCAGGATTTTCATGAGTTTAATGAGTCTTGAAAATAATAACCAAAATGGACTCAAGATAGGTTTCATTTTTATACAAGCTTGAAACATAGGAAAAATTATGCTTGAGAGTGGTTTCATTTTTACACAAGCTTGAAACGTAGGAAAATTGTGCTTGAGAGTGGTTTCATTTTTACACAAGCTTAAAACATAGGAAACTGTTCTTGAGAATGGTTTGTTTCATTTTTACACAAGCTTGAAACAAAGGAAAATTCATGCTTGAGATAAGTTTCAATGCCCCCCAAACGTAACCTGCAAGAGCATATGCCCCCCAAGCTTCATTTCATTCAACTAAGTAGACTATTGGTTACTAATAGTTGGATGGAATGAAGGTTCATTTATGAGATCAGAAAAAATTCTCGACTTGATACTTACGATATCTAATCAAAGACTCGACTCAATTAGGAGAGGATTTATTTCATTTTTTAATGAGCTTTACATATGAAAAGAACTATGCTCATAGAACTATGTTTCATTTTTTAACAAGATTGACACAAGAAAAGGAACTATGCTCATGGGAACCTGTTTCATTTTTTAACGAGGTTGGAACAGGAAAATAACTATCCTCATCGGGAACTATTTCATTTTTTAACGAGCTTGACACAGTAATAGGAACTCTCCTCTTAAGGACCTGTTTCATTTTTTAACGAGGTTGATACAATAAAAGGAACTATCCTCAAAAAAATTTGTTTCATTTTTTAAACAAGCTTGATACAAGAAAAGGAACTATGCTCAATGCCTGATTCATTTTTAACGAGCTCGACACAAGAAAAGGAACTATGCTCAATGCCTGATTCATTTTTAACGAGCTTGACACAAGAAAATGAACTATGCTCAATGCCTGATTCATTTTTTAACGAGGTTGACACAAGAAAAGAACCATCCTCAAGAAACATGTTTCGTTTTTTAACGAGGTTGACACAGTAAAAGGAACTCTCCTCGTGGGACTTTGTTTCATTTTTTAACAAGATTGACACAAGAAAAGGAACTATTCTCGTAAGGACCTGTTTCATTTTTTAACGAGGTTGACACGGGAAAATAACCAACCTTAAAAGGGCCTTGATCATGGCTTCCAATTGGAAGAAACACATGTCAAGGGACACACCTCGATCATGGCTTCCAAGAGGTCTTCATCAGATGGAAAAACAGTTCTCTGGAAGGAACACATGTCAAGGGACTCATTAGGGATAAGAACATCACATTCAAATAATCCCATAGGGTTTTCCATGTCAATTACCGGATCTAATTCAAAGGAAGTCGAGCAAATAGTGAGAGGCTCGCTTGCATCAGTAACTGAAAACATGGGACTGGTTTCCACATAATTAACCCATGGCAGGGTAGATACCACTTCTGTATAAGGAAAATTCAGGGGTGTCAGATTATTGGTAGTCAAATCAAGACTAATGAATGAAAGTTGGTCAACAGTCACAATGTTTCCATTGTTAGGGAAAGACATCACGCGAAAGAGTGTCGATACGACAGCTTTCATTGCATATGCATAGTCTCACCCAAGGAGTAAATTGAAATCCAAGGGGCCTCGAACTACCATAAGATCAATACATACAGTTTTACCTTCCAAGGTAATAGGAAACTTAGGAAGGATCCCTAAAGGTTCACTAGTGGTTTTGTTAAAAGTTGACAGATTATGTGTAACAAGCACAAGTTGAGGGGAACCTAAAGCTTTCCAAGTAGTTGAGGATAAAATACTAACAGAAGCACTTTCATCTATATTTGTGCGACAGACATTCTTACCACAAGCTTTCACAATGATTTGGAAAGGGATGGAAGAAGTATGATGAGGTTTTGTGAGTCTATTCTAATCAAAGGAAAAGACCTCAGTACTTGGAGGGGGTTATGTGGAAACAGTTGAAATTCCCCCTGGCGTAAAAGAATCTGATGTAACAAGAAGAACCTGAGTGTTATGAATTTCACTCCCACAGGGAGAGTGGGATCGACCGAATTTGAAATCAGGTCGACCACTTTATCAACTAATGGATCATCAACCTCAGCGATATGATTTTCACTCTTCAATTGAAGAGTGGGATTGACTGTACTTGGATTAGATCAATCACTTCGTCAGTTGACCGTAGGTTGGGAGAAAGTTTATGGTAACCAGTTGGAATTTCTTGTTGTGAAACACAATTAAGTTTTCCAACAATTTTGAGGCTTCATCCATGTGAGGGAAAATATGAGTTTGATGACTCCCTTTGCATAACCTACAAGGAAACCTAACTTTACCCTTTTTCCTAGGAGCCTAACAATCACTGGTTGATGGATCAACAGTAAGTTGATGAGAATCTTCTGACCATACTTCCAAGACCTTAGGAATACCAGGACAATTGATAAGGAATTGGTCACCCTTACAAAGCTTGCAAGGGTATTTGGGTTTGCAATGCATGTCGGAGAATTCCTCAACACTATTAACACTTACAACCATGGTTGGTTGGTTGACTTCTTTCTTATCTTGCTTCTTCTTCTTCTTAGCCACCTGGTTACTAGAATCAAGGCTTTTACCAAGCGAAGAAGAAAGGGAGGAATACATGTTGGGCGAAGAGGGTAAAGGGTCAACATGAGCTTGGTGATGTTGAGATGGTGAACTCTATTGAGGTGAAGCATCTGGTTGAGGTGGAACAATTTGAGTATTCAAGGCCAACGAAGTTGAAAATAACCATACCGGTAAACCTATTATAAATCCAGGTAATGACAATGTAGCCATATAAGGAGGGCCAACATTTCCAAAGCAAGGAAAAGTACTAGGATTCTCGTTAAGAGGGGTTCCTTGGTTTGTAAATTTTGAAACAGTTGTCATTATATTCAACTTCAGTGAATTTTATTAACAATTTGATAATATTAACAATTCAAATTCACAATTCACGCCTAAGGTATCTAAAAATTAAAAACAAACAAATGAACACGCGCTATCAAATCTAGGAGTCAAAACACACAAAAACAATATATTTCCACAACGAAATCACTAGTTGGTGATGAAATCCAATGTCGCAGAGATCGATGTCAAAAACTGGTGATTGGAACAGTTACCCTGGCAATCTGCTTAATGAAACAGTCTGGTGCAAGTAACTTCACTATGCCATCTCGAAGTGAAGAGTACCCTCAAGAAAGTCCAAGTGATTCTAGTCAATGTCTGCTCTAGGTACAGTGGGACCTTCCCTCCACCGTCACCTTGGGAAAAATCCTAAAGATTATGGCCACTAAGGTCACCAACTGAGACAATTGCACCTATGGGAATATTCTACGATCCAATATATACACAAGGGCATAGTATCAAGCTCAATCCCCTTGAAAGCTCCACGACATGGTAAATCTGAGGTTTGCTAACAAGTAACCCTAGGCTCCTTGACAGTGGTTAATCTGAGGTTTACCATTTTTAATACATTCACATCTTCTACCTTTTCCAATGAGATAGGTACGATTACCTCATTGGGTTCAACATGATCTCGTTCTTGACTCTTTTAAGAAGAGATTCCCAGAGCACAATTGCAACAATTGGAATTTTTCCTTATCGCAAGATACTATTGTTTGTTTTAACTACTTTGGAACGTTAACTACAACCTATTCCAAAGCACTAGCCTAAGCTAGATTGGTGGAAAGAGCCCTAGAAAATGTAAAAATTTCTATATGAATTTAATTAAGCGCAGTGATATTTGAGTTGTTATTACTCAAAGGGTAAATGGATATGAAACTAATGGTGTTCTGACCTGAACCAAAACTGAAGGTAATCAAATATGATAATGCAATCTTTCACTTCAATGATCCTAACTACAGTAAGGAGAGAGGTTCCATTTAATTTCAATAATGAAAATATTTATAAATAAGAGAAAATATAACAAATTCTCTAATGCACTAATTTTATCAAGAAAAACTAATGCTTTTTCCAGAATTTAAACTATGCAACGGTAATGTATGCACAATTCACTTGAAAACTATGCAAATGTAATCTATGCATGTTTTTCATTCATATTCTGAAAATGAGAATTCTAATTATGCAAATGTAATCTATGCAAGAGAATTCTCATACACAAGATGATTCCAATGTAATATAAAGAACCAATCAAGTGTAAGAAAAGAAGATTGGGTGAGAATTCCAAAGGTAAAAAGTAAAAACACTCAAAGGTGATTAGCAAAATAAAAAATATGGAAAAATTGTTAACAACTGAGACAAACCTTGAAGTAATGACCAAAGGAAATCAAATTAAGAATTTCTCAAAAAAGAATATTCAAAACACCCAATTAACTTAATAGAGACTGACTCAAAAGTTGTTGAAAAGAAATTCACACATAAGATTTTACAGCTAAGATAGACTGGGGAAAACACAAAGAATCATGTGATTTGGCTCCTAAAAAGAGAATTTTAATTTTTTCAAAAATTTTCCACAAGTCCGTAGTTTCTAGTGGAGAACAGAGCAGTACCGCATTGTTCTGAACTAAAATTTGTAGAGATTGTTGCACTTTTTTCAAATGAAAACTGCAGAGGAAAGGAAAAGTACAGAAAAAAATAAATGTTCAGATTTTATTTTCAGGGATTCTTAAAAGTTATCTACCCAACCCAGTCTTAAATAAGTCAAAATCATAAAACTCTAAAATTCAAAATGAAAAATAAAAAAGGAAAACTAAGTCATATTCCCCAGCGGAGTCGTCATTTTGTTATGTAGATTAATCCCTCTTGTGGACAAGAATGATCTCCCTAGTGTACGAATATCTAGAAACAAACGTCCATTTGGAAACATTTTTCTCTAGACTAATTGCATTTCAGAATTATTATAAACAAAGAAAGAGGACATTCCCCTACCTTGAAATCCAACGTTCGATGCAGTCTTTTATCCAGTCACTCCAAAGAGGCTTCTCCAATAAGTATAACCTACAATCAAAGACAAATAAAAGAATCAAAGAACTGTTAGAAAATTAAATATTGCAGAGAAATGCAACAGATAAAATATGTGGAAAACACAAGCACAGAAAACACATAAAACCATAGAGACATAGATATATGTGGTTCACCCAGTTTGGGCTACGTCCAACCCGAACAGCCAGTCCTTCCTTTCTATTATCCATCAAAATGAAGAGACACAACCTACAGTAGATCCGCTATAATATCCTCTGTTCTCTGTCACAGTCTCTCTATCTGTTTCTCGCTCCGATAATACACATACCATACACAGTCGCAATACAATACCCTCATACAAGCGAGGGGTTTCCTTCTAGGGCAAAAAAAACCTAAACTAAACATAACTTCTACCGTCAGATCATCCGCCTAATGAACGGCCAAGATTGACTAGAAATTACTATACTTTTACAAGGAAATTTTACATCTGTTTTTAGCTTTGGGGGCGTTGCCCCCAAAACCCCCTACCAGGGTGGGGCTCCATAAAGTCGCAGCAACCCCCCCCCCCCCCCCCGCGGACCCCCCAAGTAGCGTTTCCGCCCCATTAAGGTACAGGGGTCCAATTCTGTGATACAAAATAAACAAGATAATCAGGCTCCGCACCCAACAATCTCCCACTTGGAGACTGATTGTAACAACTCTACCACTGCTTCATTTGCTAGAAAATGACTCCTCTTTGGACCTGGTTGTTTCTCATCTTCATCGTCATCCTTGAAGACCAATTGAAACTGAGCATAATCTCAGTTTCTCCCTGGTTACAATTTTTGTTAGCATATCTGTAGGATTCTAGCTAGTGTGTATCTTTTCCATCTTCAACTGTCCATCTTCCAATACTGACCATATAAAATGGTACTTGAGCTGTATGTGTTTAGTCCTGGAATGAAATGTTGAGTTCTTTGCAAGATGAAGGACACTTTGGCAATCACTGTATAACGTGCCCATATCATGCTTCTTACCCAATTCATCCATAAACCTTTGAAACCAAATCATTTCTTTACTAGCCTCTGTAGCAGCAACATGCTCTGCTTTTGTTGTTGAAAGTGCAACAACACTTTGGATTTTTGAAACCCAACTGACAGTTGTTCCACCTACAATAAATACATATCTTGTAGTGCTCCTCCTGTTATCTCTGTCACCTGCCATATCTACATCAACATATCCCTGTAGAGCAATGTTTGAACCACTAAAGCAAAATTATTGATTTGTGGTACCTCTCAAATATCTGAGAATCCATTTCACTACCATCCAATGTTCTTTTCCTGGATTGTTCATGTACTTGCTTACAACTCCCACTGCATGTACAATATCAGGCCTTGTGCAGACAATTGCATACATTAAGCTTCCAACTGCTGATGCATATGGAACTTTAGACATATAGTCCATTTCTTCTTGGGTCTTGGGGCACATCTCCTTACTAAGTTTGAAATGGCTAGCAAAAGGTGTACTAAGTGGTTTTGCATTCTGCATATTAAATATTTTCAACACCTTTTGTATGTACTCATTCTGAGACAGTGTTAATTCGCAATTTTTCATGTCTCTACTTATTCTCATACCAAGGATTTGTTTTGCAGCTCCCAAATCCTTCATTGCAAATGAATTTGCCAATTTTCTTTTGAGCACATTTATTTCCTGCATGTTAGACCCTGCAACAAGCATGTCATCTACATACAATAGCAATATAATATAGTTGCCATCATTTTTCTTTTTCATATAAACACAATGATCAGAGTGACATCTAGTATAACCTTTTTTAGACATAAACTTGTCAAATTTTAGATACCACTACCTTGGAGCCTGTTTTAAGCCATATAAGCTCTTCTTTAACCTGCACACTAATTTTTCCTTCCCTTTGACCTCATATCCTTCTGGTTGCTCCATATAGATCTCTTCCTCCAAATCTCCATGGAGAAATGTTGTCTTTACATCTAATTGTTCAAGATGTAAATCTTCCGTTGCTACAAAACTTAAAATAGTTCTAATTGAAGTCATCTTAAAAATAGGAGAAAATATTTCATCAAAATCAATACCTTTCTTCTGTGCAAACCCCTTCACCACAAGTCTAGCTTTGTACCTCTTTTTTCCTCCATCTTCTTCCTTCAGCTTGTAAATGCATTTATTCTGCAATGTAGTTTACTTGTAGGCAAGGCTGACTAAGTCCCAAGTATGGTTATGCATTAAGGAGTCCATCTCTTCTTCCATGGCTAGCTCCCACTTCTTCCTACTTTCAACTTGCATTTCTTCTTCATAACATTCGGGTTCACCAGAATCAGTCAATAATAAATAATATAATGAAGGAGAGTATCGTTCAGGGGGTCTACTTATCCTGGTAGATCTTCTAACACCACTTTCAGGTGTTTGAGGTGCTTGTTGCTGTTGTGGTGGCTGTTGTTGTTGTGGCTCTTGATTATTATTATTTTCAGACACCTTTACTTTTTCTGTGATCTCGTCAAGAACTGTGTATTCTTTGTTTTCTTTTTCTTGTTTCTTCTCCTACAACTGATTCTTATACAATACCTTTTCATTGAATATTACAACTCTACTCCAAATGATTTTGTGATTTTCATAATCATATAAGCGATAACCAAAATCATTAACACCATATCCAATAAAGGTACATTTCTTTGATTTTGCCTCAAGCTTTGTTCTGTTTTCCTTATTAATATGGACAAAGGCCTCACAGCCAAAAGGCTTTAAAAAAAAGTATTTTACCCTTTTACCTGTCCATTCTTCCTCTGGAATACCACCATCCAAGGAATTTGAAGGCCCTCTATTTATTAGATAAACAACAGTATCTACAACATTTGCCCAAAATTGTAAAGGCAATCCTGCATGCAATCTCATGCACCTTGGACGCTCCATGATTGTTCTGTTCATCCTTTCTGACACACCATTTTCTTGTGGTGTTTTTGGAATTGTCTTCTCTCTGCATATTCCATTTTCTAAACAATACATATCAAACTCCTTGCTGCAATATTCACCTCTATTGTCTGATCTGAGACACTTCAATTTCTTTCCTGTCTCAATATCAACCAAAGCTTTCCATTTCTTGAAAGTATCAAATACATCAAATTTATTCTGAATACAATAAATCCAAGTTTTTCTAGTTGCATCATTAATAAAAGTAATGTAATAACGAGAGCCACCAAGAGATGATACCTGAGCAGGTCCCCATACATCTGTATGCACAAGCTCTAATTTCTCGCTCTTCTTTTATTTCCCAATTCTGAGAAATCTGACTCTCTTTTGTTTTCCATAAATGCAATTCTCACAAAAATCCAAATCAACATTCTTCAAACCCGGCAACAAATTTCTTGAGTGAAGAATCTTCATCCCCTTCTCACTCATGTGTCCGAGCCTATGATGCCATAATTTTGCATCTGTTCCTTTGGAAGTTAAAGCATTAATAGAGTTAGAAATACCATTGCATAAATACAATGTACCAACCTTTTCACCTTTTGCTATTACCAGGGCTCCTTTGGTGACCTTCCAAGTTTTATTTGTGAAAGTTATCACACAACCTTCACCGCCTAAATGCCCTGTTGAAATAAGATTTTTCTTCAGATCTGGAACATGCCTTACCTCCTTTAATAGCCATTGGTTTCCATTCTGTTGTTTTACAAGAACTTTATCCATTCCAACAATTTTACAGGGTTTATCATCACCCAAACGGACTTGTCCAAAATCTCCTTAAACATAGTCATGAAAATATTGTAGAAATTATATGCACTAATCATGCATATGTCAAAGATCCACCTAAATATCACACTATTTAACTTTATGCAAGATACCGAATCTATTCCACTTGTTAATCTTTTGCGGAAAAATTAATTGCACACACAGTGTGAAGCATAAACAAAAATATTCATCGCACATAACACAGTTTTTAACCGGGAAAGCCTGAAGCTGAAAACCCCAACTATATACTATGTAACATGGAAATCATATGACACTCTCATACAAGCATACAAAGCTTATCACAAGCTCTCAGTACAATACAATTGTCATACACTAATCAGGCCTAATCTTGCAAATCCATGCACCAATCTTTGCCACCTGCTAGCCTGCCTCTACTGTGTAATCTATATTGAAGAATAGTTCTGCATTAATTTGAATTACTCTTGGATTGACTACGCAATCCTCATTGGCATCTCCATTGTGTGTGTGATGCAATCAATGCATCACTATAGTCACAACAGATAGTCTATCTTGCCCTTTCACCTATCTCTCCACTGTTCTCCACTAAAACTACCATGCACTGTAGTTGACTGATGTATTCTTCAGTTGATTAATGAGTTATTATTTATGAATTAATTAACTAATTAATTCACTCCACTCTCACTAGTGTATCAATCAGTTAGACTAGGTACAACTAGCTCAACTGAGTCTAACTGAGTTAAACTGAATACAACTCCATAACTACTTCTTCCAACTGTGTCATCACTCTGCCACTTGAGTTCTAATTGAGTCCTCCATGCATTAGCTCCAGTAAACCCTTAGGAATAGAATAATTCCTCCTGTCAGTTGATGTGCCACATCTGTGCACTGAACTGAAGTGCTCCAAGAGAATAAGTTGTTGTTTAAAGTCTGATTATTATTAAGAGCTAATAATAATCGACATGCATCTATTTTTAGATTGACGATCTATAAATAGACTTCGCCCAATATTCTAAAAATAGAATTTCATCTATTTTTCCAACTTGATCAACCATCCACAAATAGCATCCTGCGACTTCTGAAATATGAGCATCATGTATAAAAATGAACTTAATTAAAAAAAAAAAAAAAAAATATACTTAGCCAAAAGAAATAACAGCGGGCCCACTTAATGAAGCGAATCTTTTCAACAGCTCATCATCTTGTTGAATCTCGGCAAATATTTCTTATCGGGTGTGGCATGGAATGAAGCCCCTGAATCTACAACCCAAGAATCAGTAACATTTTCGAAAGAAAGAATCAAAGCATCTTGTAACACATCACCTGTCACATTTGCTTCATGATTGTTTTCTTGTTGTGCGTCTCCTTATTTTCCCTTCCGAGATCTACAGTATTTCTTTAGGTGTCCTTTATTTCTACATTTCCAGCACACTATCCCCGATCTAGACTTGGATCTACCTTTCCTTGATTTACTACGATATCCTGAGCTTTTTCCCCTTTCCATTCTTCTTCCCCTAGACTCTACACTCAAAGCATTACCCAATGTCTCACCAGAGCTTTTTCGTCGCATTTCCTCGCTAAGGATAGCATCGACAACATCATCAAAATTTAAAGTACTAGATCCAGAGATAGAGTTACTAATGGCCATAACTAAACCATTCCAACTTTCTGGAAATGAGAACAGAAATAAAAGAGCCCTAACTTCATCATCAAATTTTACCCCTATAGAACTTAACTGACTGGTAACTATATTAAAATAATTTAAATGGTCTGCAACAGATCCACCTTCCGACATCTTCATATTAAATAAATGTTTCATGAGAAATACCTTGTTTGAGGCCGAGGGTTTTTCATATAATTTTGCCAACGCCTTAATCAAACCCTCTGTTGTTATTTCCTTCAAAATATTGAAGGCTACCAAGGCCGCAAGGCACAACCGTATTTTTCTGAGTGCCTTTCTATCTAGAATCTCCCATTCTGCGGCTGTCATAGCCGTCAGCTTCTTTGTTTTTCCACTCAATGGTAGGTACAGATATTTCTGATACAGATAATCTTCCATCTGCATCTTCCACAGTGGGAAGTTTTGGCCGTTAAATTTCTCGGCTCTAAACGTACCATCTTCCGCCATTGCTCCCACTCGAACCAGGAACCCTTCTTTCATGCGATTTTATCAGCCAAATAGACCTTCAGCTCTGATACCAGTTGTTAGAAAATTAAATATTACAGAGCAATGCAACACATAAAATATGCGGAAAACATAAGCACACAAAACACATAAACCAGAGAGACACAGATATATGTGGTTCACCCAGTTTGGGCTACGTCCACCCGGAACAGCCAGTCCTTCCTTTCTATTATCCATCAAAATGAAGAGACACAACCTACAACAGATCCACTATAATATCCTATGTTCTCTCTCACAGTCTCCCTATCTGTTTCTCGCTCCAAGAATACACATACCATACACAGCCGCAATACAATACCCTCATACAAGCGAGGGGTTTCCTTCTAGGGCAAATAAAAACCTAAACTAAACATAACTTCTACCGTCAGATCATCAGCATAATGAATGGCCCAAATTGACTAGAAATTAATATACTTTTACACGGAAATTTTACATATGTTTTTACCTTCGGGGGCGCTGCCCCTGAAACCCCCCGCCATGGGGGGGCTCCATAAAGTCACAGCCACCCCCCCTAGACCCCCCAAGCAGCGTTTAATTATGGGCGGCGTTGCCGCCCCATTAAGGTACAAGGGTCCAATGCTATGATACAAAATAAACAAGATAATCAGGCTCCACACCCAATAAGCACCTGCAACATATAATAATTAAGAAAATCTAATCCAACTTAGTGATCAAGGAATCTAAGTATTGATGTTATTCAATAAGCACAAGAACAACTCAATGATAAAAAGAGATCCATATGTATTATCTTGAATGAAAAGAACAACTTTACAACCTGATGCCTTGATGTCGTACAAGTTTCTCCCAGGGTCCTGAACAGTCTTTCCTCCTTCAGTTTGACAAGCCTTCCTCTCTGAATACCAGCATGGAGTTATGGACATAAGGGTGTGATCATCCTCATGCCAACAACAACTAGTGTAGATATTATGCACTCTTGATAGTTTCTTCAGCAACTCATTTACAATATTTAAAGGCTACAATATACATACATTCTACCCTTCAGACTGAAACTTGAACTCAATTTATAGGGAAATGGAGGTAGTTTCAGTTCCATGAAGAGGCGGATGGATTCCTCTCATGAAGGGATTTGAGCTCCATGGACCAAGGGATAAGCTCCATGAGTGGAGGGATAAAGCTCGAATTGATCGTGCCTCTAGAAGCTTCGAGTTGGGAGAATATTCGTCCAGTTGGGATTCTAGAATTTAATTTTTCCTTTATTTGAATTTTTACGGGGGTCCACAGGTTTTATTAGTAGAACGTGCATGAAATGTCGTAGGCTATTGAACAAGTATTCACAAACTCGTAGGAAAAGGCTAGAAAAAGTGCGGAGGTAGACTTTTAAGGGTTTTAATGAGCTTTTCTCCAATTCCAAGACTTGGTTTAGGAACATTAGGGTTTTTGACTTCTAAGGGAGCACAATATAGGTGGTGATAGACCTATATGGATAGTAAAATTTCATGGTGACAAAATAATGTGTAACAAACCATATGTGCTATGTGCCACAATTAACAACTCAATTAGCATTCTCGATCCAAGTAAATGTTCTAAATCACCTCGTTCATCGCACTATTATTTATGAGGGAGCATCTACTTGTATTATGTCTCTAAACTGGTGGAATTCACTTGGCTTGCCTCCATTATCTCAATCGCCTACGACGTTGAAATACTTTTACGGTCATACATATAAGCCTTGTGGTATCATCAATAACCTGCATGTCAAACTAGTGGGAAAAATTGTAACTGTTGAATTTGATTTCGTTGACGGACCCCTTCACTACAACATTTTACTTTGAAGGACATGGGTTTACACTATGACTACGATAATCTCTACTTACTTTCAGATGATCGCCTTCCCTCATAAAGGCGTTATCACAGTCATCAATGAACTCTCTTTCTTTGCCTCTAGTTCCCAGGTATCTAGAAGCATTCTGTTAGTTCATGCACCCCAATTAGCACTTTAAAAAATTGGTGGAGGGATCTTAAAGGATTCTTCTCTAATGGGAACCTTTGCATTACCGCCGCCCGCGACGTCAACGGAAATTTCACGAATAGAGACATGTTGCATGAGATCTTCCACTTCATCTGACTTAAGGAAGATTACCAATGATTCTGAAGTTGTTACACTGGATGATTTTCTGCCACCAAACCCAATTGAACTGGCATACAAATAAATTTATTGGCTTGGGTGGTGCATTCTGATTCATCGTCGCCGATCATTTGGGTCGATCGTTCATTATATTTTGGTACTCCATCTGATCCTTTTTCATCCACATTCTTGACTGATGAGAGCATTATGGAATCCATGATGCCAGAAGGAGAACCATGGGAAGATCATCATCATCGTTCCCATCTTCAGGATTAAAAATAAGATAATATTATTGAACTATATCACCCGACGATCTCTACTTTCTTTTCGAATTCTATTCCAATTAATGCCATCGAATCTGAGCGAAACTTATCAAATATTGAAGAAACCATTTCTATCGATATTTCGACCAAACTCGGCGTTGTAGAAAACATTCATGTCGACGTGTCTTTTTCTCCATCCAAACTTGAAACTTATCTCGCTCTTTTCATGAATTCTGAGATATATTTTCTTGCTCTTATAGGGAAATTCCAAGCCTAGATTCTAGTATCGTCGAACACCCAATTAAAATGTACCCTGATGTCAGACCGATACATCAACGCCTTCGTCCTGTTCATCCGAAGAAGGATGCTGCCATTAAAGCAGAAGTTGAAAAACTTTTGCATCTATCCTACTCACTTTATCGACCGGATTATTGACAAATGTGGCGGGTGTGAAATATTTTCGTTCATGAATGGATTCTCTGGTTACAATCATATCAATATCCTCCCAGAGGATTATGCTTTCAATGACATTAAGCACATTTTTCAACCTTATCTAGATGATTTACCTACACATTCACGAAAATGGATTGATCGCTCGACACATTTGAGAGCTATATTTTTATGCTTCTGAAACTACAAGATATGCCTCAATCCACAAAAATGTGTTTTTGTGTTGGTTATGGTCGTTTTCTTATATTCGTCGTTTCAAAATATGGAATTCGAATAAACCCTCTGAAGGTCTAGGCCATACTTGATTTGCTTGTGCCATCAAATTTACTTCAGTTACAGAAACTTCAAGGAAAGGCTAACTTCCTAAGGAGGTGCATACCCAACTATGCCAAAATGCCCAAAGGATTTACTCGTCTCTTGAAAAAGGGGGTTCTCTTCAATTGGGATAAGGTTGCACAAGCTTCTTTTGATGCTCTTAAAGATACCCTGATCCAAGCATCATTAATGTATCCCCCAAATTATCAGAGTGATTATTTCGTATATATCGTCGCGGCTAATATGACCATTGCTATGGTTTTGGTCCAAGAATAATATGGGATAGAACATCCAATATATTATTTGAGTCGTAATCTCAATGATACGGAAGTTAAGTATTCATACGTCGAAAATATCGCCTTGGCGGAGTTCAAGTTGTCCAAATATTTCGCTACTATATCCTGCTCTGGAAGACCGTTGTCATTTCATATTGCAACCCTATGACATACATTTTGTCATGTCAATTGCTGGGGGAGAATATTCGAAATGGATCGTCATTTTGTAGGAGTTTGATTTGGAATTCATCAAATCGAAGTCAAAGAAGTCTTTAGTTTTGGCTGAGCTGAGTTTGCGACCTTCCCTCTGATAGTACTGAAGCTACATCAGCACCATCAATTCCAGATGATTCTCTGTTTCTGATTGGGTCATCTGACCCTTGGTATCAGGATTTTATCATTTATCTCCAAACCCAAACTTTCCATTCGGACACCTCTCGCTCTCAACAGCGACGTATTTGATACCAAGCCAAATATTATCTGATCGTCGGTGATACACTTTATCATCGTGGTGTCGACACGATTTTAAGGAGGTGCCTCACTCATGAGGAGGCAGAGAAAGTTTTAAATGATTTTAATGTTGGTTCTTGTGGTGGAAACTTGTCTGGATATGCTACCGCAGAGAAGATTCTCTACACCGGTTACTTTTGGCCAACAATATTTCGCGACTGTATCCTAGCAGTTAGAAGTTGTCATGCATGCCAGATATTTGATCGTAAAATCTGCATTCCGCAATCACCAATGCATCCTATTATCATTGTGGGACCATTTTCAAAATGGAGCATTGACTTCATGACCTGCAACCCTCGTTCAACTGGGGGGCATGGTTATATTATTGTCGTAGCCGACCACTTTTGCAAGTGGGTTGAAGCGATGCCTACATTTAATAACACAGGACAAACAACTGCATTTTTCTTTTTCAATCATGTCATCTCACGATTTGGTGTACCACAAGCTGTAGTTATAGATCATGGTAAGCATTTTCGCAATCACATAATGAATGCATTCACTGCCAAATTAGGACTATTGCATGATAGTTCTACCCCTTATTATCCACAATACAATGGACAAGTTGAAGCCATTAACAATATTATTAAATGAATGATAGGGGTTCACAAACGAAATTGGCATTTAATCATGTACTCGACTTTTTGGGCATATTGAACCTCAGTGAGAAATGCGATCGGATTTACTCCCTTTCAATTGGTTTATGGTTTGGAAGCTATCCAATGTGAAATATCATCATTAAAAATCACTATTGACCTGCTACCTAACACCTTTGATGAAGAATCACGTCTTTTTAACCTCATCCATCTAGATGAAACATGTTGTGAAGCTACATTGGACAAATAAGTGCATAAGAGACGAAACAAGGTGCAATATGACCAACATGTCAAGCCTCGCATTTTCTTAGAGGGAGACATGGTCTTTCTTTATGATCAGGAAGTTGATTTAATAGGAACAGGAAAATTTGAGCCATTATGGCATGGCCCCTACATTGTCAAAAGAGTTATGGCTAAGGGTGCCTACGAGTTAATTTATTATGATGGAATTCCATTGGTGCAACCTCGAAATGGGTTGTATCGTAAACATTATTGGGCTTAATTTAGCGTAGTAATCTTTTGTACCATATTTTTTATATACTTTTGATTTGCATTTACTATATTAGTTTGTTTTTCCATAGTTTTCTTGAAGTTAGTAATCCGCTTTTCATTTCATCACATATGGCTGAACCTTTGGAACCATTCGTTGGGTATGCCGATGGTGCTAGTAATAGTATGCAGAATCTATCCACTACAGCATGGGCCATTTTCGCTCCAGGTGGCGAGTTAGTGAGTTTTCAAGGGATTTGTATTGGTCGATCAACAAACAACATCGCTAAGTATAATGCATTTATAGAACTTCTCTCTGATGCCATTTCATTTGGTATTAACCGTATCATCATTCGGTTAAATTCACAACTCGTCGTACTGCAACTTACTAGCATCTATACTGTCCGAAATCCAACACTTCATTGTATGTTACTTAGAGTTCGACTTTTGAACGACATTTTGATTACATTCAATATCAACACATTTACAGAAACTCGAACACATTAATTTATTCCTTAGCGAATTATGCTTAAAACAGACATTTGTAACACATGTAAAGACATATTTTCAATTCACATCACATAATTGAATAGGATTACGCATTAAACATAGGAAAACACTAAAAACAAATAAATAGATAGTTTAGCTTTTTACAAAATTTGTGCCTACGACACATTGGTCATCTAACCTCAAAATGTATATAAAATGTAAAAGTAGACTAGTGATGCTCACGGTAACAAGAAACAGATCTAGTTATTCTACGCAATAATTGCATCAAACAGTTAGGAACGCCAATAATATGGCGCTACAGTCTCATAGGTAAATCTTCAATTCGACAATCCAGAATCCCAAGATTCAATTCATCCACATGATGTTGTAGCTCCGCGAGGGTCTTCGTTGCTTGAGGGGTCCTGACCCAGGTTCGAAGGTTAAGGTTTGCCAAAAAACCCCTATACTACTGGCCCTTTTGGCAGTGACCTGCTTGCATAGGCCAAAGTCTCACCGGAAGCAGTATGGGAGGGTGCTGGAACCAGGTTTCCGCACCCTGGGAGAGAGTAGGTAAGTCAAGTCAGTCTGCAGCCATCAGATTTACAGCAAGAGGTTGTTCACAGGAGTTTCAATAAATAACCATAATACAAGTTATCATATATAAACAACAGGCTTGCATCCACCTGCGTTCTATTAGTTATAATCACAGAATAGAATATTTGCAGCGGATTAACAGATCGCGAATACATTTACCATAACATAGACAATTCGTAGCTTACTAATAGATACATCAGCATACAACTCAAGTCCGCATCAAACATAACATGACAGATCCAGATAACATTAGATATCCACAATACTTCCGACATCTATATCATTACCAAAAAATCCTCTTACATTCCCTAAATTACCACCTACGCACACAGGCAGCAGGGTCTGCACACAGCAGGACAGAGGATCTTCGCGCACACAGCCAGCAGGAGTCCTAACCCAAAAAACCCTACCACAACTCTAATAGTTTGTACTTCACATCAATCTTTATTCATTCCTACCTATGACTCAAAAAAGGTTCATCTATTTATAGAGATTTAGCTTACACATCCAATGGTCTGCGGACTCTTGGTCTACCCTTTACCCATTTACAATGCGTTAGGGGCTTTGACCCACCCCAAAACCCCTATGTTAGACTAAACAATACAAAATTATATAAAAATGGACAAAATTCATAGCCTTTGCGAGACCCTGCTCCAACAGTCCCCCAACACAATCTTGTGACTCGTCCCCAGTCACTGTGCCAGTGGGGCTTCAACCTGCGCTTGTAATACTCTGATCACCTCAGCTAATGGAGGTTGGATGACCTCGCTTTGGACAGTTACATTTTGTGCAATGTCGACCAACTTCTCGGATAGCGGTCCTTCCATCGCGGCAGTGACACTTTCCAAATTTTGGTTTAGCTGCATGATAGCAACATCCACATCCTGTGAAAGTTTGAGAGCTTCATCAGCCTACGGATTCAATCGATCGCCAAGGATCTTCTTCTTTTGCCGAAGGTCATCAATATCCACTTGGAGCACTTGGCTGGTGTGTAGTCGTTGCAAGCGCTAAGCAGGTACCAAAGTGGACAAGGTGGCTTCGATTGTCTCGAACTCTTCATCTTTTTGTTGCAGGTCCTGGTTTATCCCTTGCAATATTGGATCACGTTGGACCTTAGTCTATAGCTGCATGGTGGTCTCTAGTAGCCGGGTTTCCTGTGCGATCTACCCTGTGATGATATTCGTAGCTGCAGTGACCAGCACAGTTCGTTGGGCTCGGACCTCCGGAGATGTTTCAAGCTGTAACTTAGCATGCAGATCTGCGATCCACTGCTCCATGCGTGTCTTAACAATCTGAACTTCATCCCGGGAGGCCTTGAGTGCCATGACCAGTGTTTCTACTTTTCCCTGAGGGGTGGTTGATGTCGGGATCTCTGCGGGAACATCTGCGCAAAGTCGATGAATCGTGTCTTTGAGTTCTGTGTGCTTTGCAATGGCGAGGCACACCTCAGCATTCTTTTCAAGGTTGGCTTGTTCAACTATGCCGAGTTGTTGGAGCACTTGTTGGTCTCGATAGTGGATTTCCTAAAATACAGCAGTGTGGAGACTCTGCAAGGCCTCATGGGGGAGCCGAGCTAAGTTCAGCTGGACTACTTTACTGGCCTGGATTTGAAGTCCCAGGTCAGGTGGAATGAGCACCAGAGCTGCGCTAGGGAGAGAAATGAGGCGGCTGTCATCTGTAACTAGTGCTGAGCTACTAACGATGGAGGGTGGGCATACCGGGGTTGCACTAATTTGCAATGTGTCTGTCTTTAATTGTAGCACTCACAGCTCAGCTTGAATTGTGTCGACCACGGCCCACTGTTTTTCTTCTATGGTGGACCATCTGTCTTCTGCGGCCAGAGTGATTGCATTAGCGATTTTTTCCAGGTCTCCATCGGTCAATGTGATTGTTTCGTCTTGTTCGGCTCACTGAGATCGCTACTTTTTGCGGGGCGTTCTGACTGGCTTGCTTGTCCGCTTCGTGCCGTGGGGGGAGATAGGTCCACCTGTATTGAGACCTTCCGTACGCAAATTGGTCTATGAGTCTGTCTGGGTCTCTGCCTCGACGTCCTTCTGCGCATCCTTTTGGGTGGCCGCACAGGTGTCTTTTATGGTACTCTTGGGCGTACCTCTGATATCCGGGATGACGACAGGGGGTTTGACTTGGGATGTGCTGGTGCTTCCAATGCCCTTAGTGCCAATTTTGAAGCCAATTTTCCAGTTAGTGGGCCAGAGCACAATGACGTTGTTGATTTCTTCGTCCATCACCATGTAAGGAAGCGAAGTCTAGGCTTTCTCTTTGTGCTCTCTGATCTGAACATTGTGCAGAGTGACCTGAAATGTGGCAATGCCCTTGTATCTATCGTACATGGTAGGGGAAAATCGTGGTCAGGAGTTAATAGCTGCGGCCATGCTACTTTGAAAGAGGACCCAGAACACCTGGTTGTCCTTGAGCCATTGCGAATCTATGGAATCCCATAAGTGTGCATAGCGAGCCCCTTCACATATTTCTAGGGTAATCTTAGGGACGACAGACTCTGCAGGATCTTCATAGGCAACCAATTCTATAAGCAACAACAACCAAGAGTAATAAAAGGCACGACCCTGTTTCTGGGACTCACGAACGTTGGTTAGAAACTCATCGCACAAATATTGTGCCCAGTTAAAACATACCCCTTTTGCACATCGGCCAGCTAACCAAATGACATAGGCTGGAACGGAGGTGACCTCACACTTCCTCATCATTTTACATGCTAACAACAAGGTGCACAACTGCATACCTTGGTCACTGATGGTCTTGATGATAAATCCTTAAGTATTACAGTCCACATGATATTTTTGGCACACGAACTCAGCAATCTCCCCCTCATATTTCTTACCAATGCGCTCCAGGGGGTTCAGGCCGCTCATGGGGAGACCAGTAATCCAATGCACAAGAGCAGCATCAATGGGGATCCTTTCCTGAATCCACAGGCATTCGTCATGAATTAGTGCGAGCAATTGTCGTGCGAGCCGTTCTGTTACATTGTAGTTTCCAAAGTGGGGCATCCTAAGCAGATTTAAGAGCCCGAATCCCGCCAAACCACGTACTAAGAATTTGGGGAAAACTTTGATCCCATCGGCACCATGAACTGTATCAAGGTATCATTCGGGTGTGAGCTCAGGGAAGGCCTCAAAGTTGGCCAAATCATGATCGTCAAACTTAACTTCATGAAGGCAACCAAAAGGTTCACCTATGATGGGGACCTCCCCCGGGGTTAGCGGCATCTGCAGGTAGGTGATCAAGCCATTGAGGTTCTTTGGCGTGCGCATCGATGCCCTGCATGGTCGCATGAAGGGGGGCAACCAGTTGATCATCTCGACAGGTTGGGCCTCCTCCTGAGCAGCCCTCGGGGATTTTACATTTCGCGGGGAGATACGGGGCTTTCCTATGGCCCATTTCGTAAGCTTCGGGGGCTTTCCTGAGCCCTGAGCTTTTTCTTTTCCTTTCCTGGTGGTAGGGCTGGGTGTGGAGAGCATTTCTTCGACTTCAAATTCAACCTCCACCACTTCCTCACTATCTTGGTCTATAGAGGTTACTGGCTCCGAGAGTTCAGCAGGGTTCGTGGCCGTCATTCTGGTGTGAAATATGAACTCAAGGTTGCTACTGTTAGAGGGGGCAAGCTATCAGACACGAACGAGATGCTAGCGGCACATAATTTCTTACAGCACAACTTCGTCCAAGACAACCAGGCTAAGTACAAGCTATTTGAGCAATATGAAACCTATGTTTGATCTATCTCACATATTTTATAGCCTTGGGTACCACCCAACTGTAGGGTAGACTTTGCGCGGGACTTACCGTCAAGTAAACGGTAAAAAATATCCCAAAATCTCCGCATTAAATACTGGCTGCCTGCTCCATCCAACGGTAATTTGTTGTTTTTACCTGATTTGACTGTTTCAACGGCTATTTTTCACACCCGGGGTGCGCTCAGCGTACCCCTGCACTCCGAGTAATCCTCCTGCATTCCCGGTGCACCGGCTTCACTCTGATGGGATTCCTTCCAGCTAAAATTCTATGTTACCATAGCCCAGCCTTCAAGACCTCTTGCGCCATCGTCTTACCTGCATAGTGACCCCCTATTATATCTTCGTATTTTACATACTTCAGGCCATCATTGCGCAGTACTTCATGAGATGCGATGCTGATAAATTCCACTGCTCGATGCACCAACTCCTTCTTTTGTCGTACCAAATTTTCGGTAGGTACTATACCTGTGGTCAAGAATGGAGAGATCTCGGTAAAATGCGCATGCATAACCCTACTGGCGAACAATTGCGTTTCAGGCAATCCTTCCTTGCCCGTCTCAATTCGGGACAAGGGATCCTACTTTGTACTCAACTTTCCTGGCTTTATGATGATTTCAACATCATATTCCTGAAGCAGTAGCCACCTGCAGACATCCCCCCCCCCAACACAGTCATATTCCTTAGGCGTTTTAAAACCCAATGATCTGTAATCATCTGATAGTGGCATCCTAACAGAGGGCGTTGATACTTCTGTAGCTCGTAGGTCAAGGCCAACCCTTCCCTCTCCGTGGCGGCATAATTATGTTTCGCAACCCGAGATTGTCCGACTAGTACATGTGATTGTGTGATTACTGTCCCTGGTGCCAAGCTGCATACTACCCACTTCACGGGCGATTCCTTAAGTATCCTTATGAAATATCATCGCCTGATCGGGGGAAGTGAGAATAGGTGTAGCAACCATCCTATTCCCGAGTTTTTCAAAGCTCTTTTGGCTTACGTCATCCCAATTGAATGAAATATCATGCTAAATCAATGTTGTCAAAAGTTTAGTGATCAGTGCATATCCCCGACTGGATTTTCTACAGTAGCCCATATGTCCCAAGATCTCACGCAACAGCTTCGTAGTCTTGGGCTTTACCTATGTGACTGGTGCGATGAGTGTATTACCAAATTCCTCCCTCACCCTCTACGTATGATAAGGCCGTTGTTCTTTCGGTCGCGCATCTGAGTTGAGAGTGACGTGCATATCGCCCAAGTTCCCCATGACCTTCTTAGGTCCTGAACACTTATCTGGATACTCCATGATTAGTTCCGTAATCTTGCCTGTTGTCCCATCATCTTAGCAGTTCCCAATCGTAACCGGATTGGGTGGTACTATCATTTTGACATTAATGCTTCGTGGTTTTAATGGTTTCATACTAGCCGCCTTATGTATCGGAGGTCCCACAACTGTGTGTTCCTCCCCTCATGCTATGATCGAGACCTTGCATGGATCTGCGTCACAATCTTCCATGGTGGCCTTGTGGAGCTCGGCATTATCCTGAATTTGTGTTTCCCATGTGGGTCCTCCTCTCACTGCGTCAGGGCTATATTCACCGATCACAACAGTGTCGAGAGTCTGCAAAGCTTCCTCAAGCACTTCCAATCCTCCCATTAACCCAAATGTCCCCAATAATTCATCTCTTAGGGTTGTCCACTAGCGGGTGCACTAACGTAGCTTCGCATTGAGATACCAGGCAACAGGAATTGGTCCCAAGGCATGAATAAACAAGTGAACCCATTCTTCTGTAATACGATCACACCATCACTCCATCCAAGTGAACAAGTGTTCGCGCGGATTTCCTAGGCCCTAGAATCTCTTGATGCGCACATCGGTCGGAGGTTCAGACCGTAGTACCATCATATCCTGACATTCCTCCCATTCCTGGAATGCCCCCTTATGTGTGTCCCACCATTTCGCAGGCATTGCGTGCATAGCCCAGTTAAGAGCCCATAGCCTTCATTCTCTGGGAACCTCAGCTTCGAAGGTTCGCAAAAATTCCTTTATACTACCAGAGCCATCAAAGCAGGGTAATTCTCTTACCTCGGAAGATATATACCAGAAGTCCCTGGTAATTCGTAGGCAATGCAGTGTAGAGATTTCCTGCAGTCGGTTTTGCGAATATTCTAATTCTTCTTCAGAGTCAGAGACGCATTTGTTGTCCTTCTCCCAGTAAGGCATACCATCGGTCGTAGGTTTGATCTATTCTTTGTCCTTCGCAGTTAGGTTATATATGTGATCCATCCCGTCTTCCTCATGTGCTGGCTCAGTGTACCTTTCTCCTTCTGCAGGGTCTAGTGGTACGATCACCCGAGTTCCCTCTCTTTCAAACACCATGCATTGTTTATTCAAGTTGATAATTCCACCCATATCAATGGCCCAATCCAATCCCAGGATTGTTGGGTAAAGGTCTGCATCTTCTACAATCTGAATGACTTCAAAGTCAGCTCGTACCTTAGCCCTAGTAATATCTACGACCATCTTTGGCAATCTCCCCAATGGTCTGATCTTATATTGATTATCCATGTGCAGCTGGATAGTAGACCATTCCAATTTGTGTTCTCCCATTCATTGCCAATTTTGCATAGGTAGTACATTCACATCTGATTCTAGGTCTAGAATTACCTGGTCCATCTCATAATCACCAATCTATGTAGTTAATCGCATTTTGCGATCAGTGCGTCTCTTTTGCTTGTAAAGATTGTGCACATCCTTAATCTTCGTGACTGGGTCTGCTTTTCCTGCGCAACCGCCGAGTAGGACTTGGAGGTTTTCTACAACCTGTTGATTGCGCAGTAGCTTCATGCACGCCTACAAGAATGGTTTGACCTCATCTTCGATTCCATTGTTTGGAGCCGATGTCTCGTTTTGAGCACAGTCTTGTTGAGTTGCGACAGAGGTCTCCTTCTCCTTTTGGAAGCCTGCACCTTCCAGTTTATTAGCTGCTTTACAGATCAGAGACTCTGTCTCAGCTCTTTCTATAGACCCTCCGGTGGCCATACCGTTGCATGTTATTACATTAATTCTCGGTTCCTCTTCACGAGGTTCTGCCTTCACCCGTTGTACATTCTGTGTAGGAGTCTGCTACTTTTCCTGTACCTTCGCCATCAGAATTGGGCAGTCCTCGATCACATGGTCCAATTTTCTGCAATAACTGAAGGATTACTGAGTTGGTTTTATGTAATCCCTCGCTTAGTGGCATGTTTCCCCACAATTATAGCAAATTAATTGGCCGGGGATCCTCCTATACCCGCAGGGGATCTCGATGATGAGGGGTCCGACTGTACCCTATATAGGTTTCCCCAATCGATCATCAGATCATACGTTTGGAAGTTCTGTTTTTCATGTCCTACATACCTAAAAAACCTACACCATTGTTGTTTTACTTCTGGGATATATGCGGCAAGGCAAGGGCAGTGTTTGGTATCGTGCAGTCCAGCAACGCGACAGTCATCGCACCATAGCGTCAGCCCACTTGGTCCTGCATCTTCCCTAGGGCGGAGCAGGCTGATTCCCCCAACCTGGATGTACTTTGCAAGTAGCGAATAGTTATCTTTGGTGTGGCCATTCACCCTACATCGTATGCACCATCTTTTGGGGTTGGCCTCTGTCCCTAGCTCCTTGCGTAGATTCTGAATCTCCATGTGCATTGCTTCTAACTGGCCTTAATTTGTTGTACTCCTAATCGAGTATCATCTCTTGGCGCATCTTCCAGTTTCATGGCAACCTCCAAGACCTTCTATAGTGTTTCAATGGCTTGGTGACCCATAGGTACGCGCATGTGGGGCAACAACATAGCAATGAACCACACCGTGTGTTTCCTATCATCATACTGGAATCCTCCTTCTCTGATCACTTTCTTTAATCGTTGATCTACTTCCCATACGGACTTAGACGGTCCTTGCTTGAAGTCCTTCAAGTCATTTACTATCTAAGAGTAGGAATTAGGTTTCTTGAACTGTTGTTTTAATGCATTCTTAATTTCCTCAATAGTTTCATTCGCATGTTGGTTAATGTATCCCATGTACCAGTCTAGGGCTCTCCCTTCAAAAGCAAGGGATAATTGTGCCCATTTCACTGCATCACTTACTATGTTCTACGCAGTCCGTACCAATCTTGTGAAAAATCAAAACCAATCCATGTCCTCATCACCCACACCTTTGAAAGTAGGTAGCTTCATGTGCGCAGCCATATCGTCTTCTGGTGGGGGTGGAGGTGAGTTCTTACCCCTATGAGGGCTCGATAGTGGCGTCAACGGAGGGCTATGCATAGCAAAATTTCTTACTGGACTATAGATAGATCGATCCCCCTCTTGGTTAGTTTTGTAGTACTTACCACTGCGTGTTGTTCCCTCACTCTGTTCGGAGCTCATTCACTCCGTATGGCTACACAAAATGCTCCTTTCGCACAACAAGATCTTAATCAGTAATGACAAAGTTTTCAAAAACTTACCCCAGAAACCCTTGAAGAATCTCTGCTCCGCTTCTGAGTAGGATACAAATTTATTGACTACAAATTCAGTCACAAATCCTCCTATCACTCTATCCACCCAGTGATCTACCATGCGAGTAATGGTGTTGTCAGTCTCTTCTAGTTGCAGGATCCATTCTGGGGTCCACTGTGTAACCCGCTCGTATTTCCAACACTTCTGAAATTCGACCAACCTTGCGAGCAACTTCTGGAACTCGATCGCAATCATTATAAAGAAGATTTCATAGATCTCCGTGAAAATATACTTATTCTTCCACTCTTCGATGGTCAACTTCTTGCTGCAGTTTTCTTTTACTGTGAATTCCTGAACCTGTTTTTCAAACCATTCATCGATTTATTTCCTTTCAGGTTTCTAATACGGCCTTGGCATTACCTGATCTCTCTCAAAATGCTCCCGGTCCTGGCAACGAAACCATTATTTGGCTCGAGGGGTCCTGACCCAGGTTCGGAGGTTAAGGTTTTCCAACAAACCCCTATACTACTAGCCCTTTTGGCAGTGACCTGCTTGCGGAGGCCAAAGTCTCACCTGAATCAATATGGGAGGGTGTTGGAACCAGGTTTCCACACCCTAGGAGAGAGTAGGTAAGTCAAGCCAGTCCGCAGTTATCAAATCTATGCAGCCAGAGGTCATTCGCAGGAGTTTAAATAAATAACCAGAATACAGTTTATCATATCTAAACAACAGGCTCGCATCCACGTGCGTACTATTAGCTATAATCACAAAACAGAATATTTTCAGTGGATTAATAGATCACGGATACATTTACAATAACACAAATAGTTCGCAGCTTACTAATAGATACATCAACATATAACTCAAGTCTGCATCAAACATAACATGACAGATCCAGATAACATCAGATATCCACAATACTTCCGCATGTCTATATCATTACCAAAAAATCCTCTTACATTCCACAAATTACCACCTGCGCACACAGCCAGCAGGGTCCGCACACAGCAGGACAGAGGACCTCTGCGCACACAGCCAGCAGGATTCCTAACCCAAACAACCCTACCATAGATCTAACAGTTCGTACTTTGCATCAATCTCTATTCATTCCTACCTATGACTTAAAAAAGGTTCATTTTATTTATAGTTATTTAGCCTACGCATCCAATGATCCGCAAATCGTGGTTTGCGAACTCTTGGTCTACCCTTGACCCATTTGCAATGTTTTAGGGGCTTTGACCAACCCCAAAACCCCTGCATTAGACTAAATAATACAAAATTATACAAAAATGGACAAAATTCATAGCCTTTGGGAGACCCTGCTCCAACAGGTCTCGATCAAATCCAAATCCCGAAGGACTTCTCTCCTTATGGTCCTTTCTGCTAGCTCACCGGCTCCCTACTCTGGCTGACCCATTGGTTGAACATGACCCACATCTGTATATGTCAAAACTTTATTTTAGTCTTGGGAAATATCGAAAAATACAAAAACATGTAGAAACCTCAAAAAATCAAAAAACATGTTCAAACATTCTTACCTATTGCACCCCATTGAGCACCATATGGTAGAATCAATTCTGGATCTCCGCCAAAATCTGCACTTACATATGGATACTCATCTATGGTGATCATCTTTCATTTGAACTAGGCAAAGAATGAAGTAGAGAATATGATGGTCGATTGACCAGCATGTATAGACATCAATTCAACCCATCTCTACATCTGAGGATCTATAGGACCAGATATGCTCAGTGTAACATGTTGTGGTTGCATCAATGGAACCCGATCTCAAAAGAAGGAAATTAGGATTGAGCCGTAGTTGAAATTATTCTTCCTGCCACCCTTTTCTTTAGTCAGTTTTTCTTTCATCTGAAAGAGTACTGCTTCAGCCCAGTTGAATATTTTTGGTCCTAGGTAGCACGGATGTTTATTTTCCCATATTTACGTGGTCCAGTCCCTGGATGATAGTGCTATTGCATGTGATCTCTCACTGTCTCTCCTCTAGGAGTAGATCCTACAATGGAAATGGGAGAGCCTCATCTCGATAATCCTGTGAGAAAGTAAATATCCTCAACCAATATTAGGAGAACTTTGTCCCTAATGTGAAAATACTGCAATAACAGATCAAATGAACAAACTAGGAACTCTAATAGTTGCATATGCTACCTCATCCCTGTCAATCTGAAGTATTTAAGCAACCCGCGATCTCTGAGGGCTCTTAATGTACTCGGATCATTTAGGGTAATAATATCTTGTTCTTCATGTTCTCTTTCTCACCACGTAATGGTCATTTTGATCCGATAAATACCTGAAAGCCAACCATAAGCTTCATTAGGATCCATTTCATGAAAAAAAACATGGCAAATTTTGGGCACATGGCAAGAAACAAAAATGAGAAATGTGCCCAACGCACCCCAGGTCAAGGGATAGAGCGTTGCAGTGCACCTGGCCTTCAATTTTAGTGCACTGCAACGCACCTTTCGACATTCAAGGGTGTGTTTCCCTCATAACGTAATATATTTACCCTAAATGGCTCAAAACCCTAAAAATTTAACATGAAATGCAACATAAATGATAGAAAAATAAAGAGAAGTTTCATAGCTCCAACCTGGATCAAACGGCAAGAGAAATCGTCCACTAGAATTGTCGCAATCGACCGCTGAAGTTCGAAGGAAAAAAAGGTTCAGAGCTCCTAATTTTCAAAAGGTAACTATGGAATGGTAAAAATGATTTGTATTAGTCATTTTGATTATTTTAATCATATTTAATGTTGTGGCTATGGTTTTTATTAATTTTTGCTATGAAACAGGTACTTTTAATCTATTTGATGGTTCTCTGAATAGGTTTTATAGCTGATACAATGAGTTTGATGTGCACAACTATTCAAGAATTATTTGACCACAAAGCATACTTTTATCCTCTTTTTCGAGCTTTGATAAAAATGAAAAATGAATTAAAGCGCACTTTTATCTTTTTTTCGAGCTTTGATAAATGCAAAAAAGGAACCTCCTGGAGTCTTCTTTTATCTCTTTTCAGACTCAAATAATATGAAAATATTGTCAAGAACTTGTCTTTTCGAGCTCGTAAAAATGAATGAAACGACATCTACTCAGTATAAGTTTAACCTTTTTTTGAGTTGGGATAGATTATTTACAAAAAATGAAAACCTTAGTCGAACATGAATAAGAGGTTTTCTCGAGTATCATTTTACACTTTTTCAGACCTGAGTGACAAATTTACGAAAAAGGACTCATGGAGTTTTCTTTTTGTTTCTTTTTCAAACTCTTTAAATATGAAAAATAATCGGGTTTTCACTGTCGTTAGACTCATTAAAACATAAAATAGCGATGGACTTGTCGATCATGGAAAGATCGTGTTTCATTATCGCTAGACTCGTTAAATCATTAAATAATGATGGATTCACCCGAAGGGTCAAATTATATATCAATCATATGTTACCCTCCTCAAGCTTGTTAAAAAATAAAGAGGTATTGGTCAGCAATGACTGGGGAAAATTTGGGGAAAAGAACAGAACACTTTATGGTAGGAGGTCGCTCTTGAACATGACACTTTCACTCCATCACCGTGACTTTTGGGTTGGGAAATATTCTTGTTGGTTCATCATACCTATGGTTTATCATACCTATGGTCCATCATACCATCACTTTAGTTTTGGGTCAATTCTCCCAATTCATTTCTGTGTCGCCGAAATGTTCAAGAGAAGTCATCCAGTAATTCCTCATCTTCTGCAATATCATAAACCCTCATTTTCATGAAATTCATCCCTGATAATTTCTATATCAAGACACACTTTGTCTCTAAAATCATTACTCCCGTTTCACGATAAATTTGCTTCATTTCAACATCAGCTCATCATCCAGGAAGTTAACTTAGAAACATCTTTCCAGTACCTTGGGGCTTGTTACATCATTGGAAATTTTCTTGCTTCTGGACCTTCGACCAAAAGATCTTTTTTGGAGTTCAACATCAAATCATCTATTCACACCTTGCAATTTTTTCTGCAGTACCTTGAGAGCCATTAACATCAAAGGTGGTTTCTCTCACGTCTGTTAACATCTCACATCGTTGGTTGGTAATCAGACAATGTCTGCCATGTTTGAATTCAGATCATATATTCGCATGGTTAGACTTGTACCTAAACGATCGAGTGAATGAGATAAGAAGACCACGGATCTATTTTCATTCATCTGGGCTGTGAATTCATGAATTGTACATATCATATGTATGATGGCTTTACATACAAATCGTCATCAGAACATGGGCCTATATCTGTGGGCATGTCTATATCGGGCAACATTATCATGTAGATGACTTTATGAATTATGTACATGTTATGATAGTATATGTGTTGAGCATGGGTATGCCTCCCTCAAAAATTCATATCCATGATGTAATTTATCATGATTTAATGTATTGCAAATTGATGCAGGTCATCGTCCGCTTCAGATCCTACTCATCACATCGTAAAGCATGTAATTCAAAAATTATCATTATTTTGACTTCATGCTTTAGGGGGCAGCTATTATAGGTGAATTTGGGCATCAACCCCCAAGACCTGGTAAAATTTTGCATCATCCCCAAAGACTAATGAATAGGGTCTATCATCCCCTAATTTAGTTTCTATATTCCCTAAGAGAATTCATTCCTTTGATGGCTTCAATTGTGAGATTTCCAAGGTTTGAAGTATATATTATATGACCCATTAACTCATCAATGCTCCTTTGCAAGGGCCTAGTTGTGTTGTAGTGCACTTACCTCCATACAAAGGTGCACTGCAGTGCACTTCCCAACACTCAAGGGTGCATTGGTCTCCTAGGAGTGAAATCATCATTGTTCTGGGAATCTCCACATGGCCAGTGCCTTCTAGAAGAGCTCATAGGTGTCATAATTCGAATAAAAGTGTTCATATAACACCTCTAAACTTGGAAACATGTCTCACCTATTATTAGAAATCCATTCAATTCCATTTATTGAGAAACTACCTTCAGTTTCCCTATAAATTGAGAACTCATCTAATTGCTAGGGAGGAAGAATTTATGTATTGTTATGTTGTTGGATTTTCAATTGGTGAGAGATGGAAGCATTGTTATGCTACTGAAATGATCCTTAATGTGAAGAGGATGGAATGAAGTTGGAGCAAGTTGAAGAAAAATCGATCTATTGGTTGTAATATTCTCCTCCTACCTTCTTAATAAAGATATATGTTCATTTTCTCATATGTATGCTTATATCTTGTGAATTGAATTCTCAATTGTGTTTGAATTCTCAAATCTAATTGGATCAATTTGGTTAAGATAAATAAATACTTGTATATTTATATGTTGTTTGATGTTCTCTACCTTTGATTGCATGAATCGATCTAGCAGCTTTAGTTGGATTGGGAGCGATGACAACAACGACAGAAGGAGAAAGAGAGTGAAAGTATCATCAAGTAGGTTTCTTTCCTTTCTGTCTATCTATTTGTCTTAGAGAAAAGAATAATTGTCTTTATTTTGTTGTTCTGAGTGAAGGAACACCACACTCAGGGAATCTAGTTTATCTGTAGATTAGAATTCCGTATAACAAGAAGCATCCGAAGACCTAGGATGAAAATATGGTATATATACAAATTATTACAATAGATAAATCCACACTTCTACAAGAAATTCACCATTTGAAACTTGTTTTGGATATTTTCCACCTTCACCTTTAGATATTTCATATGGGAAGCAAGGATTAGTGAGGAAATATCTTACAGGAGATGCTTTAAGGGCTAGAAAATTTATAGAGAATGTTAGGTAGATCCATCTCCGATATAAGAAACACTGCAAAAGTCACAGAAGAAGTATAAGGCCAGGCATGATCAACACATAATAGAGAAATCGTTTAAGGTGGGTGACAGAGTATGACTACAGTTGAATAAGGAGAGGTTATAGGGTCTTGGTATGAAAATCAAGGCTCTGAGGTATGGTCCCTTTAAGATATTGGAAATGGCGGGTGGTAATTTTGATCGACTCAGTTTACCACCATATATGCGCATTTACTTAGTTGTAAATGTAGATAATTTTAAACTTTATGAGCCTTCCATGCTAGATCAAGAAGAGGAACAAATCCTACCTTCTATGGAGGACTTAGCACCAGATGATTAGGTAGAGTTGAAAAAATTCACAGTTTTTCAGAAGAGGTCCATAACTACAAGATTAGGGCAAAATTACCTTTGGCGAGTTGGGTTGAAGGGAAAACTTCCAGGCAAAGCTAAATGGTACACTAGAGAGAAGGTGGAGGAAAAATTTCCTCACCTCATTTAATAGAAGCTTTTAGGGACAAAAAGCCTCCCAAAATGGGTAGGTATGATCCATATTGGATCATTGTATTTTTTTTCATCCATCTCGATGCATTTAGAGTGGAAAAAGTGGAGAATCGACTCACAAGACCATTTTTACCGACGAGACCTAGTTTGGAAAAACGAGGTTTGAAACCTTCCAAGAGCGTTTTGAGGCATAAAAAGATTTTTTTGGGGGTAAAACTTTATCGCTTTAGTGTAACCTCTTTTAATGTTATTCTACACATAGATACCTTTATAACAACACAATAATCACATCAATCAAATTCTGTATGCGAAATTTATGCCACTTAGAATTTGACCTTCCTATTTTCATCACCATGGTTCGAGAGGATGCTGCATCAGCCCCCATTATTCATGGAAAAATTGCTAGCCACATGATTTTGATGTAAAATATTTTATAAGAGTCTATATTGTAACTCTAATTAAGAGTTGATGTATTCAAACTTAACCAGTAGTAGGTTATGAGGTTGTGTTATAACAGGGTCGCTAGGAGGAAAAGGCATTCCATTCTTTCGAGAGAATTTTGTTCCATAACTAAGTAAAGATATCCAATAAGGAAATGAGGTAAAGCACATAGAGAGGATTTGTGCACTATAGCAGCCCACAGGCCACAAGCCTTAATTCTTTGTACCTGCAACCTTATTTCTAGACAGAGAAAGAGAGCGAAGCGGCCTCACCTTCCAGTTGGGTTTTCTTTCGAAAGGGTTTCCCATAGCATATCTTGTGTCTTATGTGTGTGTGAGATTATTTTTTTGTTCTTTATTTTTCTGCATAATTTCCATTCACATGCATGCTTAGTTAAATTTAAATTTGCAAATACTGAATTTTAATAAAACTATAATAGTGTAGAATTTTCAAATATTTAATATAGTATTATCACATCTGTCGTGACGAAATTTCCAGTGGACTATCCATGATAAGTTATGGATCAATTCCTCTGGTAGATCATGCACTCATCAATGAGCTCAAAAAACTATTTTTCATGATCTCCTAATACAAGGGCCAATCCACCCTACGAAACGTGATTCATATCAACTGCAAAATGATAAACAAGAATGCCATACATAATATCGTACCTCTTCCAAAATGCAACTACATTCGAGAACTTAACATAAAATGACTAGAGTAAGTGACCTGAACTTTGGGAACGATTTTTATGCCACACAACAAAGATGAATTGACAATTCTAGGGTTTGGCACTCATTTCTGAGGTTTCCAACCCACGCCCCACTTGCACCCTTAACATGTTAATCAATTATAATATGTCATTAGGAGGCATTAATGTCACTCCCATTGGGGATACTGCCCTCCTAGGAAGGTTTGGCATACACCATCCACTGTTGAATATATATGATTTCATCCCTCATATAAGAAACCAACCATTATTCATCCACAGTAAGGTTTTGATAGTGGAACCCCAAATTAGCTAGTGCATCTGCCACCCTATTCCCTTCACGACGAGTGTGTTGAAAAACAATATAATCAAACTTGGGTAACATATATTTAATATTAGAAGCCATGTCCTCTAGGTGCCAATTGTGCATTTTTTTGTGAGCAGGTTTCCAATCTAACAACTTTTGGATACATTGAATGACAACCTGTGAATCATCGTGAACCTGCAGTAACCGAAAATTTTCTCTAACTGCAATACGTAAACCTATTTCGATGGCTAAAAACTTGGCTAAATTATTGCTATCCATCCCATACTACCACACGTAGATTCGTGATGGAAATAACCTTTCATCCCAAAAAATTTGTTGACACCTAATCCTAAGGGATTGGGTGATATTGTATATTATTGTAATTTAGTAAATAAGGAAGGCCAAGAGACATTGGAAGTGAATCCCAATAGCCTCACCTCTATGTATAAGTACACACACAATCTCCATCTAATGCATCTTCATTTTTGCAGATTTACCTCCTGGCGTGACATGGTATCAGAGCCAATCCCTTTTTTGGCATTCCTGCCCTTGGTGTAACTCCCTCCTGTCTATGTTTTTCATTTTTGCATACTGACACTGTACATTCAGATTTTTACTGCCCCTGTTGCATTCATTTTTTATGTTGCATTAGGTTCATTTATGGCATTCATTTTTTCTGCTACATTTTGGTTTCTCATGGCAGAAGTGCTCCTTTTGCAATTCTGAAAATTCTGCCTCAAATTTTCTACACACCACTGTGCAATTTCAGCTCAATTTTTTTTCACGCCACTGTGCAAATTCAGCTCATTTTTTTTACGGCTCTCTCATTCCCTCACGCTACCTCTCAGCTCCATTCCCTCACACACTCTTCTCACTCTGTTCGCTCTCCCCATCACCTGCACTCACTTTCTCATTCCCTCATGCACTCCTCGCCTCACTCCCCATCGCCTGCACTCCCCACCCCCTCGCCGCTCTTGCTCACCTCATCTCCCTCTCCCCTCCTCCCACGCATCCCCCGTCTCCCCCATGCCCCATTTCCCTTCCCACCCCCCTCCCTCATGACCCATCCCCCTTCCCACCGCCCTCCCTCACAACCCATCCCCCTTCCCACCCCATTCCCTCACAACCTACGACCCATCCCCTCCCCTTGATCCTCCCTCTCCCTCGTCCCTTCCCTCCCATCCGCCTCCCTCCCGTCGTTGGCCTCCACGTCCCTCTCCTCCCTCGGCCTCCCTGTCCCTCTCCTCCCTCGGCCTCCCCATCCCTCTCCTCCCTCGGCCTCTTTGTCCCACTCCTCCCATCCGCCTCTGTCTAGTCATCGGCATCCCTCTACCCTCCCCTCCCGTCCCCTCCCCTCAACCTATCCTCTCCTCCCTTAGCCTAAGCCGCCTCATGCCTGCGTTATTTTT
This sequence comes from Pinus albicaulis, assembly GCA_034641835.2. NCBI lineage: Eukaryota > Viridiplantae > Streptophyta > Pinopsida > Pinales > Pinaceae > Pinus > Pinus albicaulis. The sequence goes on from CM076578.1 coordinate 230,316,018, forward strand.
CTTACAGAAAATACCCCCCAGAAAACACACCCTCCCTGCGTAATTTTGTTTACATAAACACCCCACCAAGAAAACCCCTCCCCTAGTAAATACCCCCCCAGAAAATGCCTCCCCTAGTAAATACCTCCCCCATAAAATACCTCCCCCAAATAAACCCTCCCTCAGATAATACCTCTATTTTTTCCCCAATTTTTTTTATTTTTTTTATTTTATTTTTTATTTTTTTTCTTTATTTATTATTTATTTTTTCTTCAAAAGAATGCATTCTCTCATATCCATTGTGGGAGTTTTTCTCTCCGACAAGGAGAAATATCCTGAATGGTCTCAGAGAATCAAGAATACTCTCATTTTTAATGAGCTGTGGAGAGGAAATTGTGAAGGAGAAGGAGACCATCCACCAGCAAAGCCCACTTCAGACAAGGAGATCGCCATTTCGGAAAACAAGAACTTCAAGGCCTATGCCTTGATTATAGCTTTCGTAAATGAAGAGGTGAATCACCATATTACATTGTTTTCAAATTCCTATGAAGCCTTGATAAAACTAAAAGAAATCGATGATTCACATTCAGAACTTGAAATTGTTCAATTAATGATTAAGTTGTTCAGTATTGAATTGAAAAATGATGACCCTCTTGCTTTAGCTTCAGAAGTAAGATCTATCATGCATGGCATTAAGAATACTGGTGTATAAGTTTACATACCTCTCATAGCATATGTTAAGGCATTGTATCCCACTTACTCACATTACCTTGAGTCATTGCAAGCAAGTGGAAACCTTATGAAAATCATCTTTGATTCCCTTAAGAAAAAATTTGCAGAAAGAGAGAAGGGTTTTGGAAAGATGACAGCCCCTTTGTCTTCTAAAAAGGTTGTATGTTTTGCGCATAGGGAAAAGATTCATGCTCAAGATTCTTCCAGAGGAAGAGGTGGCCGAAGAGGAAGAGGAAGAAGAAATTTCAAAGGAAGGGGGGGTAGACAAACTCAAAATAAAAAATATGATCTTCATTGCATACGCTGCAATAAAGACTGACATGATGCATCTACATGTAAGTTGCCGTGGGATAAAATTGAGCACCAAAGAAATCAAGAAAAAGGTAAAACTCATGATAGAGACAAAGGTAAAGCACCTGAATCTGCTCATTATGTTGTAGCACATTGTAACAATGGAGTAACTGAAGACTTGTTTGATGTTTAATTTAATTCTTGGAGAAATGATTGATTTCTAGAGTCAGGAGAATCATGTCACATGACATTTAGAAAAGATTTTTTGAAGAATTTACTGAAAAATTTGATGGTGCAGTATACTTCGCAGATAAATCCAAACTCAAGCCATCGGGGCTTGGCACAATCAGGCTTAAGTTTCCTGGTCTTCCAGATCATCTTCTACATGAGGTTCTATACCTCCCTGAGTTGAGGAGAAACTTGTTGTCCTTGGTCCACATCCGCCAGCAAGGACACTCCATTCACATGCTTTATGGCAAGGTTGAGATCAGAAAAGCATCAGATCGCTCACTTGTCATGGAGGGAATAGAATAAGGAAGACTCTTGAAGCTGCAAGGTTCCTCTGCTCATGCACAAAACTTTACATTCATTTCACATCATGATGAAGGTACATTCCCATCAAGTCTTTTATGGCATGCTAGATTTGGACACTTAAACTATGACAGCCTTCGATTTTTGAAGAAAAATGGTGTTACTGGGCTACCTACAATTCCTAGGAAACTTAAGCAATGTGATTCTTGTGTATTCTAGAAAAGCATAGCAAACAACCATTTCATGATTCACATTCCAGAGCACATAGAAAACTTGAGCTTATTCATTCAAATTTATGTGGCCTTATGCTTGTTTCTTTTGCAAATAGAAATAAATATGTGGTGGCATTTATTAATGATTACACCATAATGTGTTGGGTTTACTTATTGAAGAAAAAATATGATGCTTTTCAAACGTTCAAGAATTTTCATGCATGGATTGAAAATGATGCACAAACTCATATTGGCTCTTTGCACACTGATAATGGAAAATAATACACTTCAAACGAATTTGAAAACTATCTTCATCAACATGGGATCAAAAATCAAACAATTATGCCTTATAATCCCCAAGAGAATGGTGTAGCTAAAATAATGAACAGGACAATTTTAAATATGGTTCGCTCCATGATGTTTTTTAAGAATGTAAAATTGATGTTTTGGGCTAATGTAGTTCTATGTGTTGTATACATAAAGAATATGTGTCCTTCAAATTCAATCAGAAGAAAAACTTTTTATGAAACATGGTATGGCCACATTCCTTCTGTAAAGCATTCCAGGGTCTTTGGTTCCAGTTATGCTTTGATACCTAAGGTACAAAGGAATAAACTTCGTGCCAGAAGTCGAAAATGTATCTTCTTGGGGTATTCCAATACCTCCAAAGGAGATCGTCTCTATGATGAAGTCAATAAGAAGTTTGTAGTAATAAGAGATGTCATATTCCTTGAATATTCCAAGACTGACAATGTTGTTGAGCGGCAACTTGATCACCTAGATAGATTCACTCATGAAAATTCTTTTCAATAATTTGATAATCAAATTCCACATCTTGAAGGGGGGATTCCTATACTGAATCAATATGTGGAATCATTTTCTGAAGCACTCTCTCCCCCACATGAAGAACCAACCACGGATGACACCTTGAATGATGTGATTGATAGAATTGAGAGATTGAATCTTGATTCAATTCCAACTCAGTCAAATGAGCAGCCTAAGCCATCTCAAGAAGGTCCCCCAAAATGGTTAACAAAGACACTAGAAAACGTTCGTCTTGGAAAGACAGGAACAAGAAGTACCACCAGACAAAACGGAGGTGACATAGATAATTCTGATTCACTTATCTAGACATTATTTTCCCTAACCGCCTCAGAAGGGATGGAAAGTCCATCATATGGATGTAAAAATTGCCTTTTTGAATGGAGATCTAAAGGAGAAAGTTTTTATGTCCCAGCGAGAAGGATTTGTAGTGAAGGGCCAAGAACAAAAAGTATGAAAACTTGTAAAATCCTTGTATGGCCTCAAGAAAACACCGCGAGCTTGGTATGATAAATTAACTGAGCAACTTCTGAAACTTGACTTCAAACATTTTGATCTTGATGATGCAACTTTTTTTGTTAAGAAAGTTGGAAAAACAGTTGTATATCTTGTGGTGTATGTAGATTATCTTTTGATGACAGGGAAAAATGAGAGTTATATTGCATGCATAAAGAAAGAGTTGAAGAAAGGTTTTGAAATGATTGATTTGGGCTATGTTCATTACTATCTGGATATTGAAGTAACTCAACATCCTAAATTTATATTCCTTTCTCAAAAGAAGTACATTGGAGATCTTTTGAAGAGGTTTGTCATGCATGAATGCAATCCCTTAACCACTCCAACGGAACAAAACTTGAAGCTCACATCCATTGAAGGGAAGGACTTCGAGGATGCAACGAAGTATAGACAAATTGTAGGAAGTCTTATCTACCTGACTACCACTAGACCAGACATCTCATTTTTTGTTGGAATCCTCTCCAGGTTTATGCAAAAACCTTGTGAAGGACATTGGTCTCCTGCAAGAAGATTTCTAAAGTACTTGAAGGGGACTCAAGACTTTGGACTCAAATATACACAGGTAGGCGACTTCAGCTTGGTCAGATACTTTAATTCAGACTTTGATGGTGACAAAGAAACTAGGGTGTCTACTTCAGGTTATACCATGAGTCTTGGATCAGGAGTTGTCTCATAGATATCACCCAAACAGTCATTTCTAGTAGATTCCACAACCGAGGCAGAATATGTGGCAGCAGTTGAAGCAACAAAGGAAATTGTGTGGCTCAGGAAAATCCTACAAGATTTGCAGATGAAACAAATGCATTCAACAACACTCATGATCGACAACACTTCTGCAATAAATTTGGCCAAGAACCCAAAGTTCCATGATCGAACAAAGCACATCAATACAAAATACCATCTGATTTGACGTCATGTTGAGGCCAAAACTATCCATCTATGTCATTGTTCCACAAATGAGCAGACTCTAGACATCTTCACCAAAGCGCTTGGAAGGGAAAATTTTGAAAAGTTCAGAATGATGCTTAGACTCACCAACATCCCTTCATATTAAAGGGGGGAATGTTGACACCTAATCCTAATGGATTGGGTGAGATTGTATATTATTGTAATTTAGTAAATAAGGAAGGCCAAGAGACATTGGGAAGTGAATCCCAATAGTCTCACCTCTATGTATAAGTACACACACAATCTCCATCTAATGCATCTTTAGTTTTGCAGAGTTACCTCCCATCTTGACAAATCTCTCCACAATAAGCAAGTCCTAGATTTCCTTTGGAGGTTCCATCAAAAATCAACTTAAGAAAGGTGCTCAAGGGTGAGGAATATCAGTTTTCTATAGAATGACTTGAGCCTTGCACCAGAGATGGAGAGGAAGTGGACACAGAAGGATCCAAATTAAGGTTCTTCAAGATAGATCCTTCAGACTCCTCCACCTTCCAATAATCAGTAATCCAAGGAGATGCGAGGATATTTTCCTAGATATTCAAAAGGATCACCTCTTTTAGGACTGATATTGATCTGCGCTTTGTAACAAAAACTCTGACAGTTCATTCTTTCCATATATTCCAAAGGAAAAAACCTAACACAAACTTCCAAGCACGTGAAATAATAGGGCTTTTGAATTTCTGACAATACCATTGATCTAATAATGCCTTTAAATCTCTCAAAAATGGTAAAGTAAAGCCAAATATGTGAGGAAGAAGTTCTCAAATGTCACCTGCAAAAGGATAGGAGAAAAAAATATGATTTGTTGACTCTTTCACCTAAAAAAAAAAGGAGACATAAATACGGTCCCTCATATCCCTTTCTACGAATACGGTCCCAAGTGAGAAGTTGCCCCAAAGTAATTAACCACAAATTTTTTAAAATTTTTGGCCACCATGAGCATGCACAAATCTGGGTCCACAAAATTGCCTTCTCCATGGACAAAAATATGACAAGTAAGGAGTAGGATTCTTTAATAGAGAAAGAGATAGAAGATAGTTGACCCTAACATAAAATATCATTCTTCTATGAGCTCTTAATATTACTATCTTCCAATGCTTTTCGAAAATCCTCCCAGGGATAGGTTGTATCAGTAGGAGGCTAGCCAATTTTGTCTTTCCATCGTCTCCATAGCTGGTTCTCTTCAAGAGGTTTCCAAAATTCGGTCACCTTTTTTCTGCACCCAACACTTGAGTTAAGATTTTAGTAGGTTGGAAACTCTCCTTCTCTGTCAAATGGGGAAGCTGTTTCCAGGCATCCTCTCACAGAAGATGTCGTCTTTCCTCCTTTTTACATCCCAAAAATCATACTTACTCACTATTTATTTGAATTTTTGCACCCAGTTCCAAATACCCGATCCTCGGATATAACCTGCAATTCACAACCACTCCTCCTGTGTGGCCTGTTAGTCATCAGTATTTTTCCTTGTTGGTGATGACTATTTGTAACAGCCAAGTTTTCTAGCAGCTGATCTAAAAATTTGTCAAATTTTCCAGCTAGGAAAACATCCATAAAACTTTTTTTCCCTCCTACCTTTTCAGTCCGCCCATGACGAGATGAAACCTCATTATCAAATCCTATCTAAGCCTCAGCCATACTAGTCTGCCCATCAGCTCTAAAGAAATAACCCAAATTTGTCCCAAAGTCTCCCCTAAGTTAGGAAGTGGCGCTTTAGGCATTTCTCCCTTGGCGAACTATCCAAAGGCCAAAGAACCTCCATCTGCTATAGACCAGTCATAACAGACCTTCCCATTCTACAAACAAAGTTGGTTACAGCCCTAGGTCGCGCCACTAATACACCCTCAAGTCCGAACAATACATAGACCATAAGTCAAGCTGATTTTAGGTGTTTTTACAGTATTTTGATGGATATTTCAAGGACAAAGACATACCAGCATCTCAAAAGACAATATTTGGTTTTACATGAGAAGACAGCTGCTTCTCAATGTGATCTTGAGCCTGGGATGCAGCCACAAAGCAAAGAATTTTTCATCAAGCTCTCGTGATCACATTCCAAGCCTGAAAGGATAGTAAAAGGAAAAATAGCACTGTCACAGGGCTGATGATATAACATGACTAAAAAACCTCCTTCATCTATAAGCAGAGGGTTTTTGAAGACTAAAGAACCTCCTTCATCTACAAGCAGAGGGTTGAAAGCGCCTCCTTCATCTATAAGCAGAGGGCAGATGGACAAAGTTTGATTCTAAGAGCTACACTCACTGTGAAGATAAACTTTGAAGCACAGTGAGACAGCAAATGAAGGTCTCTGCATGAAAATGATGATTAAAAGCAGAGGTAAAGCAGCAGGCTTCAAATATCTGTTTGCATGATTTTCATTATTATTTAAGCAACAATGAGAAGCTAGTTGGTTCAGCATCATGAAGAAAAACTGTTAAGACAGATGTCCAAAAGGGTCAAATAGGATTGGGCGCCAGCTAACTTCTCTCATCATGTATAAGAGAAAACACCATCAATGTGTTCATCAGATAGCCTTCACATGGTTGAGACAGAAGGTTGAAAGAACATCAGACATTTTGTCAAGTAAAGGGCCTCCTTCATTCATAAGCAGAGGGCCAGAGCAGTGATTAATTCTAGGGTTTTCACTGACTGAGAAACAACTTGTAAAAAAAAATAGGAGACAGTTGAAACAGAGAAATGATGTAAAAAGACAAAAAAGGAAAGCAGGGGTACCACTGTAATCCAAGAGGTTAAACTTGTCTCTTATCAAGGTTTCTTTCAAAAAGGCAATCTGGAGCCAAATCAAAACAACTTTTTTGATGATTAAGGGACAGGTCATGACACAGGCCAGTGATGATAATTATTTTCCAAAGGGTACTCATCTTCCTATTCATGAGAGAATGTCTTTCAAATAGCTCATCATAGTGGACAAGAAGGAAAATTATATTTAGTTTTCCAAAGGAGGTATTTCAACTAAACCCATTTGTTCATAAAAATGCAAGTATTATGGCATGCTCTTCCAGGTTCTATAACAACTTTCAAAAACAATGATGCACACCACCGCTTCAAATGAAGGCCTGCTCTTATAACAGAGGTCAAAGATACCTTGCTAGTAAATTTTGAGCAGAGGAAAGGTTTTAGAAGAAGCACCCTTCTTGATAAACAAAAGATGATAAAGGCTAGACATCAAAAGGGAAAACAGTTTTCTCTCCAATAAGAAAAAGTGAAAGTTTTTAAGTCTTAGAAAGGGTTGTTGTTTTTCAAAAGGGAGGTAAGGTTTATAAAACAAATGGTCATCACCAATCTGACATTTATCTGAATGAAAAGCATTCAAGTTTTGTTTCAAAAGGCATTTTCAAACATCGCCTAAAAAACCCTCATCAATCAAATATGAAAAGGACTTCGGCTTGTTTTCTTTAAAAAGGGGGCTAAGGATCATTGCAAGCCCTTCTAAATTTCTCCATACACAAACAAACACTCTTATTACTGTCCACAAGACCAAAAAGAATGATTTCGAGCAATGTGCAGAAGTTTTTAAAGGTTTAAGGCTGCGCGGCGCGCCTGGAAAAGCGCGCGGCGCGTTCAGGTGAATATTTTCACAGAGTTTACACTACGGCGCGGCGCGCCTATAGGAGCGCGCGGTATGCTTGTACGCGTTGGTCCTGTCGGCCCGACCGGTGACCCGACAGCCTTTTGCGCGGCGCTCTCCAAGTTTAAACGCGTCGCGCATGGTTTAAGCCTCCAAAACGCCTCCAAGAATTTTTCAACACTGCTCCAACTCTCAAGAAAAGCCTGCCATCGTGTTTCAAGGTATTCTATGTGCCTCATTGCCTTTTTTCAAGACTGCTAAGTTAGGTTGAAAACATGAAACTCATGATATGAATCACAGCTTTGAGTTTTTTAAAGAGAGATATGTTTTTGTTTGAATTTCGATACTGGCTGTGGTTGAGAAAGGTGAAACAGTAAAAATGTTGGATTTTTATTGTTATCAAAAGACCATGTAAACTACCCTCCAAACATTATTGAAAGGTGCAAAACAGTGTCCAAGGGGAGGAACACAGTATTTGGAAAAACAAGACAGTGGGTTTAATTTCATAAAAAGTGATCACACTATAAGTGTTTTTGATTCAAAAGACATCTTTGTGGGGTAAAAAAAGGGGGAAAATAACCATTGTTGCCTCCTTTATTCTATAAGGCTGATTTTAGTAAGTGAAGCTACCATTGCATTTGGAGGTTGTTCTTTTTTTGACTGTGGGTGAGAAATAGTGGATACAAGGGCAATGTTTTTGGTTAAGAGGAGTTTTTGCTGTTTGACTCCTACAGGTCTTTTGTGCTCACATCAAAAACACCAAAACCCTGTGACCTTACCACAAACATAGAAAAATCATTTTTGACTATGTATCTGTTATTGACTGTGTTTTTGTTCTTGAGTTTACTTGTTGAGTGGCATACAAAGGGAAAAGCAGTGTTTTGGAAAGAGCAGAGACCTAATATCATAAAAGGTCATCTCACACAGCATTTTGAAACCAAATTCACCTTGATCAAACAGTGATTGAGAGATGAAACAGAGTTTTTTTTGAAGAGGACATTTCAAGAAATTTTGAGGCAGTTTGTTTTGCAGAGAACATCTATAACAAGATACCTCCCAGGCAGGATAGTAGGAGTGGATTGATGAAGAACACAGTGATGAAGAGCAGTGCCATGAAGAAAGTCAAAACAGTGATAGATGATGAGGGCAAGAAAATAAAAACATGGATCATGAAGGGAATTCTCCAAAGCATGTGCTAGCTGCCTCTCCTAGGCAAGGGGCCATGACTTCTTCATTAAAGCTAGAATGCCAAGCAACAAAGAAGAAAAACCAAGAAAGGCTCAAAACTGCCCAAAGAGGGCGCCCAGCGAGAAAAAAGGAAAAAGACACCTCTAGGCTTGGAATTTTGGCCCTAGTTTCTAGACATGTTTCTAAAAAGCCTTGAGGGACTTGCTCACCAAAATTGAGCGATTTTTGACACGATCTTGTTTTTTGACATTTTTGGGTTTTTGGCCAAAACTCATGGGCTTCGCCATTTCAGTTTGGGAGATCGTCATAGGATGAGAATGGTATCATTGGATGCCATAATTTCAGGAGCACACACTCAGAAATTTTCAGGACATTTGAAGATCATTCACTCCTCTGAAATGGCGAAAAATGCCCACTTTTTCCACACTCTGCCCGATCTATCAGCAAACTTTATTTTTTGGTTTTTTACACACAGTCCTATTTTTTGAGGACTTCTATGCATCATATTGGGAAAATTTTCATTTTTCCAGAAATTAGACACTCATAGCTTTCCAACGAGCTATCATGAGCCTCGTTTCGACACCGGGAAGGCTGCCAAATGTTGCCAGCAAGTCAGGGGACCTTTTGCTGATGTAAATTTTGAGTATTTTTGTAAAATTTGAACCTTTAAAAAATGCTTTTTCCTCATATGAGTTTAGCTATTTTTGCACATGAGAAGTTATGAAAAGTCAATTTAATTCCCTTTTTTAGCATTTTTTAGATATTTTATGAGATATTTTGTGCCTTGGGCTTTGCAAAGCCTCAAGGACAAGTTTAGATATTTTGAATAGGCCAATGAGAGTGCAAATTGAACCAAGAGGTTTTCCCCACTTGAGCCTATATATTCCAAAGGCTTTCATTGTAAAACAGGCTGAACTTGATGATAGAAGTAATATATGGTCATATAAGCTTTGGGAGAAATACTTGTCTCATGCTTTTGGATTGCCTCTTGGATGTTCTTGGATGATGAAAGAGGATTGTTGTTGGATTCCATGACTTGGTAGAATGGTATAGTGTCTCTTTATTTTTATTTTCTTCTAGTTTTCATTCATGAATACATGTTTCTTGCTTGCTATAGATCAGTAGAGAACAAATTTGAGACATGCCCTTGGAGGCACCTCAAATTTTCTATTTCTTCATAGCTTCCATGTTTTCTTCTTCCTTAGTCACATTAAAGAATTCTTGATTGCTCTTTAATAACTTAAGGATATTGTTGCTTATTTCATTCATGGTTCTATGCATGTCAAGTATGATATACGGTACGCCCTTCTTACCAATGGCTAGCCATAGCTCCATCCATGAAATTTCTCTTTGACTGATTAGATTGTCATTTGTTGAACCAAGGAGGTATTGTTTCGATCTTGCCCTTTGCCTAAGACTATGCAAATCTTGTTTTCAAAGTTCCCAATAACTTGAAGTACTGTGTTTAGGCGTTCCGGCATAGTGTTTTGAGTTGTTTGTCTCTCTTAAGTGTATTTCCCTAAAGTCTGATAGTCATTTCCCAAAGTTAGAGAGTTATATATCTCTATGCATGGCTTGAATGTTTATTTCTATGTATTGATTGGCTTATAGTTGCATTTCTCATGATTAATGGTTTGCCCTACCATTTTTATGTCAGCTATTTAACTAGTTATGCTTGAAATCCTTTGTTGTTCCCAAACTTGATGTCCATTTTGTTCCATTTTTCCCAAAGATCCTTTCTACCTTGAATCAAATCGGCCCTTCAACAGTCTTGTATCACCGTCTGATAGCTTTCTAGACCTTTTCGACCCCATAGCCCAGTTGATCTGACAGCTTTTTACCTATCTTATATCTTTGATTAGTTTCATCCCTCACAACCTAAAAATCAAAACCAAAACACCTACTTCATAACTAGCCTAAAATCATAACACAATAAGCAAACACACAGATATCCCTTACAAATATAGAGAGAGCCCTCTCTGAGTCCAGGAAGGCTAGGTCCTTGGGCTCCAAAGCTTGGTTTGATGTTACACTGTCATTTGGCTTGCTAATCAGCCAAATCACGGGACCCTAACATGGTTATGGGAACATACTTCTTGACCCAAATGTGTTTTTAAAGTTCAGGACCTCCCTTAACCCAAAGCCACCAAAGTTTCATACTATAGGCTTTACTAATCAATTCTCGATCACATAAACCCAATCTGCCTACCGATTTGGGTCTGATTATTTTATCCCACCCTATAAGAGACCAATGTCATGCTTTAATTGAGCCTCTACAAAGGAAATCACACTATAGGGATCAAAGGCAATTACAAATTATTTTCGGAATTGGCATAACCAACATTTAATAATTTCGCAGTGCCTGCAACATGAATTTGGTAAAAACTAGTCTACCTGTGAAGTTAAGGGCCCAAAGTGTCAATCGAACTCTCTCTACAAGGTCTTCCCAACTTGATACCCAATTATAATATATTACCATAGGCACTCCCAAATATTTAGAAGAAACCAAGCTTGTGGAAACCCTAATGTTTGAGTCAAGTAAGCTTGTATAGCTTTATGGTAGTTAAAAAAGAACATATTGGTTTTATCCATGCTTACTAATGTTCTAGAGACCTCCATAAAATTCTATAAAATCTTCTATAATCCTCTCACTTCCTTTAAAGTGGGCGGCCCAAAGAGAACAATGTCGTCAACTAATTTTTGATGAGTTATATATAGATTTTCACCAAATAGACGTAGACAAGAGATGTGACCCAAGGAACATGATTTCTTATACATTCTCCCAAGACCTTCCATCTCAAAAATGAAAAGAAAAAAGATAGAGGATCAGCTTGCCTCAAACCTCTTGAGGAATTGAAGGTAAATGAAGGTGACCCATTAATAAATATAGAGAAGAAGGCATATGAGATTAAAGAGCCTACCCATGAAATCCATTGTCCTGAAAATCCAAAGTCGCTAAAACCTGTAACAAATAGTCCCAAATTATCCAATCATAGGCCTTAGACAAATCTAGTTTGATCAAAATACTTGGACCTTTTTTAACCCATGAAGAATGGATAATTTCCTAAGTCGCAATTATTTCATCCGTAATTTGTCGACCCTCCACAAAACTAGTTTATTCCGGGGATACTAAACCTAGAAGTAGGGGTTTCATGTGATTCACTATTATAATAGAGATAATTTTATGGATTACATTACATAGGAAAATAGGGTGAAAGCCACTGGGCTCCTCTGAATGACCAGCTTTTGGAATAAGGGTGAAAAATTTTGTATTAAGACTGCAAAAAATCAATTGAGTCTATCTCGATTATTTCACCAGTTCATATATCTTTGTACCAAGAAGCCCCCAACATGCTTTAAAAAAACATGAGGTAAAGCCATTAGGACCTAGTGATTTATTCCTAGGTTTTTGAACGAGATTGGTATCATTATGGCCACATTTTGATCCCTATTAATAAGCTAAGGGATATTTTGAAGGAATAAATTAATAGTTGATTGCCTCATAAGAGAGCTCTTAGACAAAATACCCTAATAATACCTCGCCAATTTAGATTCTATTTTTGGATGGAGGATCTTCCCATCCCCATCAACTCCAAGAATTGAGGAGATCCTATTATTATGACGACGTTGCAAAATATAATTGTGGAAAATGGAATTACTTTCTCCCTCCTTTAGCCATTGCACCCTAGATTTCAGTTTCCAAAGAATTTCTTCCTATTTTTGTCATTGTTCCAGCTTATGGAGAGCCAATGCTTCCTCTATTACAGGTTCAGGAGATATGCCCTCAAGGATTATGCATTGTTGAATCCTTCGCATTTTATCTTCCAGTATAGCCTTATCTTAAGATATTTTACCAAAGTCCTACTTATTCCACGCTTTTATCTTATTCTTTGAGGCCTTAGGCTTTAATTGAAACATATTCATTTTGGACTTAACTTGAATGTGAATCTCCAACCACCTTTTGTTTAAGAGTTCAAAAAAACCAGGCACTTGTAACCAAAAACTTTCAAACCAGAAGGGTCGATTCTATGGGTCTTCCTTCAAGTCCAAGTCTAGCCTAAACTACCATTGGTCTGACCCAAGGCATGGTAAAATGACAACTTCTACAAAAGTGTCTTCATGCAAAGCCTCCTTGGATAGGCGAAAATGATCCAACTGACTTGCTATTTGGTGTCTTTCTCATAATAAGTTATTCCAAGTATGAATACCATTAATAGTTGGTATATCAATCAGTTGAAGTTGCTCTATAAAACTATCAAAGGAGGCTTATTCTAGATCCAACCTATGAAATCCTCCTTTTTTCTCCTTCAACGATCTAATGAGATTAAAATCCCCGTCAACAATCTATAAAGAATCTATGATCAAGTGCTTAGTGGTCAAGATTTTCTGTAAAAAAAGAAGCTTGTCTCCCATTGTAGAGGGACCATACACCATTGTTAAAGAGACAAGTTAATTCATCCCTAGATAATGAACCACATAGTCAATATTCTTGGACTAACCATCCAGTCTTGGAAAACCATCTCTATAGGGTTCCACAAAATTTCTAGGGCACCTGCACTACCCTTCACATCGAGAATCGTAGTTTGACAACCCTTCTAGTATTTATAAAAAATTGCGGGAAATTTATTCCCCATAAGTTTAGTTTCCTGCAAAAGTATAATCGCGGTTTTCCCCACCCTAATCCTGTCTCTATAAGATATCGTTGTTTCCCCTTACTATTTAATTCCTTGATATTCCATCATAAAATCTTCATGGCGAAGGTTTTTGGTGGGGAAAAATAGCTCTAGTATAGCAATTACTTTAGAGAGTTAACTAAATTCTCCCTAGTACTCTGTAATGAGTCCTTTTTAGGTTTTTACCCTTTCTTTTTTAGTTATTTTATTAGGTATTTTATTAGGATATATTTCCCTTTATCATTGAAAGCTTGGATGGACCAAGCCCCTTACCCTTCTCCAGAGGACTACCTTTGTTTTGTCTTCCAATTTATGTAGGCTACTGCACACTGATTTCGATTATATTTAGATAATTCCTAGAGATCTTGTTTTTCCCATTCATTCAACAAACCAACCAAGACCCGCTCTTCTCCTGAAAGCTCGTTCAAATATTTCTTTGTTAATTGGGCTACTTCTTCAATTCCTCATAAGTCAAAATAGTCAAAGTCTTCCTCTTTAATTACCTCTTTTGCCATTTTCCTCTTGTGAGGTTATTTATCTTATGCTAATGTCGAAGATTTTTCAGCCATTAGAATATCTTCTGGGATGTTAGGGTCTTTCTCCATTGCCTCCAAGGCCAAGAAGGAATTATTGTCCTCCATTTGCTGCTAGGGTTGAAAATTTCAACCCCTCTCGTTTTGTCTTCTTGCTATGACCTTGGTGAAACCCTTAGTCCCTAGTGCTCCTCCAACAATTTTATCCTTCCTTAGCAACAGACAATCTTTAAACAAGTGATTGTGCTCATGAGAGTGGAGACACCAAAAATGTACGTGTTTGTAGTCAAGTGGCTGACTCCATATATCTCCTTAGTAATCCAACTCTATAAATTTTGGTAAGAGCTAAGAGATATTCATGTACACATATAAACAAGCACAAAGCACATTATTACCTCATTTAGTGACCTCCAAAATCTTTACAAAACACGCTAAAGCGTGCCCAATGCCTTCTAGAATTTTTGGAATCCAAAAATCGACAAGAAGGGAGTACAATTGTACCCAAACTGGTGCCGCTAAAAACTCCTCTTTTTCTATATTAAAATAAGATTCCTAGTGCCTGATATAGAGCCCAAAATTATTATAGAAATAGGGCCCTCCCTCAAAAATCCAGGCTTTATCCTCTAGATTCAAAAATATTACCATGAAGAAACCCTTCGGCCCTAATATTAAGTCAACTTCCACTTTAGGTTTCCAGGTCTGTGGAATCCATCTCTTCATCTCTCTCTCCATAGGCCAACCTCTGATAAATTTACATATGAAAGCATGATCTCTCATACGCTTTCGATGCTCATATAGGCATTTTGAAGGTATTACAAATCTAGGGACTTTTGAAGCCTTTGGGATACACTGACTCCTCAAGCATGCTTTCCATTTATCACCTAGAATAGGTGATTGCAGAGACCCAAAGGTACCCTAATTAGATGCCTTTTATCCCGTGACTAAATATATTTACTTGCCATAACATTTCAGAAGGAGGGGAAGGCCCCTTTCCTTAACACTCATCCATTTCTGAAGTCGTTAAGCCAAACAAACAAATATTTCTATAGAATTAACCAAAACAAACCCTAAGTCTAACTATCAAAACTTGCTAATTTGACGTGTCCATGGAATTTCAACTTTCTATTGGAACAACAAGCTTCAAGAGGCCGTGGAAACCCTCAGGCGTCTTCTTTTACATAAATTTGCACCCAACCCCTCTCTCATCACTTGCAATCTTTTGTTAAGTAATATTGTCCGAAAAAATCATCATAAATTAGCATTGTCTATTTACAAACTTATGGTTGAAGAAGACATTGTCCCAAATCTCATAACTTTTAACATTGTTATCAATTGTCAATGTTAAATAGGAAGAATGGATTACACAATCAAAGTTTTTGAAGGTTTGGAAGCACATGGGTATGTTCCAGATGTTGTAACCTTCAATACCCTCAGAAAATGGTTTTGCAGGGTGGGAAACATAGAGGATGATGTCAAACTTTTCAAACAAATAGTGGGAAAATGGAAGGTTCCCAATCTTATTACATCTAATACTCTAATATATGGGCTCTGCAAGACGGGGAAAACCCACGAAGCTTTCAGGTTGTTGGTTGTTATGTTGCAAAAGGGTCATGAGCCTAACATCATCACGTTTACCACCCTCATAAATCGACTATGCAAAGAAGGTAAGCTCCAAGAGTCCAACAAAATATTGTCTTAGTTGTTAAAATAAGGGCATAAACCCGATGTTATTGCATTTAATTCTCTAGTTGATGGCCTTTGTAAATAATGCAAGCTGGACGAGGTTAGGAAGCTCTTCACTAAAATGTCCAGCATAAACATATGCCCCAATGTTGTCACTTACAATACACTTATTTATGGCTTATGTAAGGAGGGCGATTTCAAGGAGTCCAGGAAGCTCTTCTATGAAATGCTTAACAAAAACATATTTTCTAATGGAATTACATACAATACTGTTATTGATGGCTTGTGTAAGGAAGGCGAGTTGGAGGAGGCTAGGAAGATCTTTCATGAAATGTACAACAAAAACATATGCCTTGATGTAATTACATACAATGTGATTATTGATGGTTTATGTAAGGAAGGAAATTTGAAGGTGGCTATGAAGCTCTTCCATGAAATTCTTAACAAAAACATATGCCTAGATGTTACCACATACACTACACATATTCATGGTTTCTGCCAGGAACGACAATGGCAGGAGGCCACCAAGGTGCTTCGTGAGATGTTGGATACGGGACACACTCGAGATGTGATCAAATATAATGTTTTTATTGATAGTTGTTGCAAAGAAAGTAAGTTTCAAGAAGCTCTACAGTTCTTAGATGTTATGGTGAAAATGAGCCATCAACCTAATGAATTCACATAGAATACATTCATAAATGGGTTTTGCAAGGTGGGTAATTTGGAGAAGGCCAAAGAGATCCTTAGAGAAATGTAAAATAAAGGTTGTAAGCCTAACCTTGTTAACTATAGTACATTGATAGATAAATTAATCTAAAAAAATATTCTATGAGATGCGAAAACAGGGTTTGAGTCCTAATGTTGTGACGTAAAACACATTGATAGGTGGATTCTGCAAAGTTGGTAATTCCAAAGAGGCAATAAAGCTATTCAAACACATGAAAGATGACGATATTATCCTTGATGAGAGTACATATACCACCATCATGGATGGACTATGCAAGGACTATGCAAGGAATGCACACCCGAAGAGGCCAATAGCCTATTGCAGGAGATATTAAAAAAGGTTTGATACTAGAGGGGTGACATTCACCAACAAATAACAGCCTCTGTAAATATATCGATGAAATGGACACTGAGAGATTTAGGAAGAGGGATCGATTCACGAATTGCAATAGGTGACTTTGGTAACAATACAGTAGGAAATATATCTGAAACAGGGTTGCTCACTAAGCTTGGTGTTTGAGCTTGATCAAATGATTTGAGTGGAATTTCATACGAGTGCACCTAGTATTTAATCTAAAAACGCAATTGATTTAGGGTTGCACATCCTAATTAAATGCACCAATTTTTTAATCTAAAATTGGTTATGCTTGGTCGTTGGTGTGTTTAAAATTGCAAAGTGCTCACAATAATAACCAACAATTGGTTTGCAAATACGCTTCATGGGTTGTCAGTTGAACATTGATAAGGAAATTGGAATTCTATTATGGTTGACATTGATAAGGTGGACAATGCAAATCTCAATAGTGGTAGGGGTGATTCGTGAATCAGGGTATGCTAGCACAATTTCTTCCAATTTTTTTGTGAATAATTTATTATGGTTACTTATTCGGCATATGGTGGTCGTCCCTTACCAACAACAAATACGAAGGAAAATCTCATCATACCCCATTTTTGTAATTGAAGAAATGGAGTATTTTTTTTTATTGTAACTGAAAAATAATTGTATCTTGTAACTGAAAAAGGAGCTATCAAAGATGGTAGCGGCATGGGTGGTGGGGTATTTTTCTTTCAAAAGAAGAACTAGAAGGAATGTGTGAGTTCAGGAGAGAAGATATTGGTGAGAAAATCTTGGAGGGTGTGCCTTCATGGCATTCCTCTCCCTCAGTCATGTAAATATTTCTGACAAAGAATGAGAGTGAAAAACTGGAGCAGAGATTACCCTTCTCGATATTCAAAGATAGTTAAATAGATTACATTGTAAACATCAACAATAAATGACTGGAGTAGAACTGAAGTAAACTGAACTGTCTACGACACCTAGTAGGCAATAGAATTAAATGTAACTACACCTAACTAACAGTGAGATTAATATCTCAACATCCCCTCCTAATCTCAATTGTTACAAGTGGAAGCACTAATAATGCCTAATTTCTCTCTTTGAAATTCAAATACATTCTTTCCCAATGGCTTTGTGAAAATATCTGGAAGCTGATCTTTGGAACCACAGAATGAAAGTGTTATGTCCCCATCATTGACAAGTTCACGAATGAAATGAAAACGTGTGTCAATGTGCTTGGTCTTTTTGTGAAAAACATGATTCTTTGATAAAGAAATTGCTGAAGGTTATCACAGTAAATTGGAGTTGGCTCCTTCTGAATATTTGAAATATCTTTCAATAATCTTCTCAACCATACTACTTGACAAGCTATTGTATTTGCTGCTACATATTCGGCCTCTGCAGAAGATATTGAAACGATTGATTGTTTCTTGGATGCCCATGAAATCAGATTGGTTCCAAGATGAAAAACATATCCTGAGTTACTTTTGCGATCATCTAAACTCCCTGCATAATCATTGTCTGTATAACCTGAAAGTGAACAATTTTCAGAATGTGTATAAAACAAACCATAGTCTATGGTCCCTGCAATATACCTTAAGATCCTTTTTGCAACCTTCCAATGAGTAATCTTTAGTGACTACATAAATCTGGAGACAAAAATTGCTGCAAACATAATATCTGGTCAAGTTGCAGTTAGATACAACAAACTACCAACTATGCTTTTATATAATGTGGAATGAATAGATGGTGCTACATATTCTTTGTTGAGTTTTTTTACCTTGAGCAATTGGTGTATCCGTTGATTTGCAATTGGTCATTCTGAACTTTTGAATGATATCAGTGGCATACTTTTGCTGACCAACAAAAATTCCATTAGCAGATTGGTGAATTTCAATGCCTAAGAAATATTTCATGACTCCTAGATTTGTCATATCAAACTCTGCTTGCATTGCTGCTTTGAAGTCTTCTAACATCATATTTCCTGGGTAAAGAAGATCATCTACATAAAGGCATACAATAAGAATTTTACCTTCATGAGATTTGGTATACCATGGCTGCTTCTGGAAAAACCACTTTTGATGAGATAGGTGTTGATGCGACTATACCAAGCTCTTGGAGATTATTTCAAACCATATAAAGCTTTCTTCAATCTATATACCAGGAGGCTACTCTACATAAAATTCTTCCTGTAATATACCATTAAGGAAGGAAAATTCTACATCAAGCTGAAAGACTTTCCATTTGTGTTGAGCTGCTATGGACAAAATGGTTCTAACAGTGTCTAACCTTGCTACTGGAGCAAATTTTTCACCATGGTCGACACCAAACTGTTGTGAGAATCCTTTGGAAACCAACCTTGCCTTATGTTTCTCAATATTTCCTTTTTCATTTAGCTTGGTCTTATATACCCATTTTATGCCAATTCTGGTTTTGTCTCTTGGGAGATTAGCTCATTCCTAAGTTTTATTCTTCTCTATGGTAGCAATTTCTTGGTTCATTGCATCAACCCAATGCTTTTCTTTAACTGCTTCTTCAAAATGAGTCGATTGAGTTGAAATAAATGCAAACATATTCTTTTGGTCAAATTCATGCTCCTGTTCATATATCTCTCTGATACTTCTTGTTTTCTGTCCCTCTTCTGAAGATGATTAATCACTAGCTGAATCACTGCTTGATGATGTACCATTTTCAGAATTGTCTGGCTATTCTTGAACCTGAAATCTTGGAGACTGTGGTGGATAAAAAGGCTGATTTGAAGTTTCATCTACATGATCAAACTAAGATTTATTTTCGAAAAATTTCACATCTCTGCTTAAAATGAACTTTTTGGTAATAGGGTTGTAAATTTTGTAGGCTTTCGACTGCTCACTGTATCCTACAAATATTCTTCTTTCACTCCTATCATCAAGATTTTTTCTTAGTTTTTTAGGAACATGAGAAAAAGATATTGATCCAAAAATTCTAAAGTGTGACACATTTACCTTGTTTCCATCCCATGCTTCTTGAGGTATTTTATCTTGTAGACTGGATGTTGGTGATCTGTTGAGAACATACACTGTCGTCGACACTGCTTCAGTCCAATCGTTATTTGATAAATTCTTCTCCCGTAGCATTCATCGCGCCATGTTCATGATCGACTGATCCTTTCTTTCTGCTACTCCATTTTGCTATGGATTATATCTGGTTGTGTACTACATTATGATACCTTGTTGTCGACAAAATGTTTTGAATTCATTTGAGCTGTATTCTTCTCCTTTATCTAATCTAAGTAGTTTCAAGAGTTTTCCACTCTGTTTTTCTACTTCTGCCTTGAACTCTATAAATCTAGAGAAGGTATCTAATTTATTTCTTAAAAAATACACCCATATCTTCCTACTAAAGTCATCAATAAATGTCAGAAAGTAGAAACTACCACCAATGGACAATGTCTGCATTGGGCCACATATGTCTGTATGGACAAGTGCTAAAGGCTCTTTCACCCTTGATGATGATGTGGGAAAGCTATCCCTTATATGCTTGGATAGGACACAAATTTCACAATTACAGACTTTTTCACTAATAGTAGGTAGACCAATGACTATAGAGTTCTTTTGAAGCAGATTTAGACTCTTGATTGGGATGTGGCCATACCTAGAATGCCATAGATGAGTGTCATATATTTTTGATATATTGTGGACTAAAGATTGTCTGGTATTTTGGCTTATAAGAGTCAATGGAAACATCCTACTCTTAGTCTTTTCAAATTTTGTTATCAATATTTCATGAGGATCTTTGTCATATATATAACAGGTGTTCTTTTGAAATAATACATCATAGCCATGTTCCATTAGTTGTCCTAAACTAATGAGTTTATTTTTTAGCTGAGGAACATAATAAACATCAGGGATGTATTTGTTTCGATTCTGCTTAGTAAGAATAGGAACAATACATTTTCCTCCAACTTTAATACTTGTACGGTCTCCAAGCGTTATCTCTGATGTTATGGAAGCATCAAGAGAAGAAATAAGATTCTTGTTGCCTGTCACGTGATTGCTGCATCCACTGTCCAGCAACCAAAAAACTTCACTATGTTTGTCTTCTGAAATATGGCATGAAAGAAACATGGTCTCTGAGGATTCTCCTTCATTGTTGGAGAGATTGATAATGCCTCTTTGTTGATCTGATTGTTTCTTTCAACAGTCTTGTTCGTAGTGGCCAAACTTCTTATAGTAGTAACATTGGACACTCGATCTGTTCCATGATTTGCCTCTCTGGGTTCGGTTTTGTTAAGGTCTCCACTGCTCTATTGCATAATGATGATCTGATATACCACTACTTCGGCCTCTGCCTCGCTTGTTGCCGCCTCTATATCCTCTGCCTCTGCCTCTGCCAAATGAGATTTTTGCTTTGAAGGCTTGTTCCGTGTTGTCTTTTGTCAAGTTGAGTCTTGTTTCATGTGCCAGAAGTGATCCAGTCAATTGTTCTACTGAGAAAGTTGTAAAGTCTTTGGATTCCAAAATGGCTGTCAAAATCATGTCATATTTCTTGGGTAGACTTCGAAGGAATTTTTCAACAATTTTCTGGTCTGTAATGGTTTCACCAATGAGTTTGATCTGATTGACTATTCCCATGACTCTAGTCATGAACTAATCCACATTCTCGGTGTCAGCCATCTTTAGGGTTTCAAACTAAGCTCTCAATGTTTGCAATTTAACTGTCTTCACTATATCATTTCCTTGATACACAGCTTGCAAAATATCCCAACATTCTTTTGTTGTTGTTGCACCAGTTATTTTGTCAAAAATAGAATCATTGACTGAGTTTTGTATCCAACATTTGGCTCTGTGCTCCTTCTTTCTGAGTTCAATAGCTGCATTCCTCTGATTATTGGTCATGGCCGCCTAGGCTTCTTGGGTCGGCTCTACATAGGTGATCAGAAGTGTATCCCAACAATCTTGAGCTTGTAGAAAAGTTTTCATTCTCAAATTCCAAAATTCATAATTGTTTCCAAGTAGATTTGGTGTCTGTGGCAAACAGCTTGAAGAGGCCATTATTTCTTCAAATGCTAATATGTGCCTTTTTTAAATCTCCTTTAAAAACTTAATTTTTTAAATCTCTTTTAAAGACTTTAAAAAAAATCTCTTGAAACCCTCTTTTAAATTGCAGCCCTCTTTTAAATTTCCTTTTCCAAAAAAAACTTCTTTTAAAAAAAAACTTCACCCCATGCTCTTTTGAAACCTCTTTTTAAAAAACGTTTACAAATTTTAAGGTTTTTTTTTTTTTTTTTAAATAAAAAACTTAAATAAAAAAAACTTTCTTTCTTTATATAAAAGGGCTTCCTTTTTTTTAAATCTACACTTTTGAAATGGGTTTTCCCTTTAATGCATGAATAGACTTTTAAAAATCCCTATATAAAGCTTTTAAAATCACTTTGAATGCTTTGAAAGCTTTGAAATCATTGTAGCTTCATGCATCACGGATTGCCTTCCGTAAAATTCAGCGTAACAAAATTCACCTTAACGCAGATGATTGACTCGGGTTCCGCGTGTAGCTTAACGCAGATGATCCATTCCCGTCCCGCATCACCTGTAATCAGTGTAAGTAATTGCAACTTAACGCGACTGTTAGCTCTTGGCTCCTGCGTTATAATGTTGAGCTTCTTCTCAAGAAGTGCGTTAACACAGCGCGTTATAACGCTGAGAAGCTTTTAAAACAGAGTGTTAGTGCATAAATTTTTATAAAAAAAAAATTAACTCTCTTCAATCGCCTTTGTTTGCTTCTTGGATGACTTATTTGTCTTCTTCTTTTTTTATCTTTGCACCTTCACTTCGCTCAGGCATTCACGTTGTTGCTCGGAAGTCTTATACAACGTCCTTTCGATCTCTATTGCTCTCAAGGAGTCTTACACAGGCTTAGCTCTGATACCATGACAAAGAATGAGAGCGAAAAACTGGAGCAGAGATTACCCTTCTCAATATTCAAAGATAGTTAAATAGATTACATTGTAAACATCAACAATAAATGACTGGAGTAGAACTGAAGTAAATTGAACTGTCTACGACACCTAGCAGACAATAGAATTAAATGTAACTACACCTAACTGACAGTGAGATTAATATCTCAACGATTTCTTTCTGCAAGAAAGTTCAGTTCTATGTGTGGTTTAGTGGGTTGCGTTTGTTGTTAGTGCCTACAATCTCGTTTGGCTATTTTGTTGCAAATTGTCTCAATAATAATTTATTCTCGAAAAGTGAACTAACACAATTGTGATAAAATGTATATTTTTAATGCCATTATAGATGCATGATAATCAATGTTCCACCGAGTTTCCGAGACAGGAAACACAGGAGCGGGGATATGCACAAAGGGGAAGTATATAAGCAACCCCAAAATTTAGGGAAATTTCGGGAAAACGGGGACGTTAGAGCCATAAAAATTATAAAATTATAAAAAATTTAATATATAAAAATAAAAAAATAAAATCCCAACAATATGTAAATAACTAAATTAGTAGATAGTAAATCTTATTAATTATTAAATGCACATCTCAATATGATCATTATTTCGCATTAGACTATTGTGAAGTAAAATTATCATTTGATATTTCTGCAATCATCAATGTAAATCTAAAAATAAATTACTAAACTGAATCTATAATTTTACATTATGCAATGTTCCATTTAAATTCATCATTTGGCAATGGGCATTAATATTATGCAAGGTACATCTAAATTAAATTCACCATTTGACAATTGAAACTCGCAATGCACATCAAAAATTAAATTCATCATATCATAATGACATTTGTACTCTAATACATCCATAGAAAAATGAACTAAAAATAAACATAGAAAAAAATTGTTTTTTTCTTTTTAATTTTTATTAGCGAAAAAATTTTGGGGGACACGTCCCTCTTGCATCTCCCCTGCATCCCCTTGTCCCCCCACAAGAGAGACGCATTTCATCACCAGAAAAACACCACCCTAGAGTTTTCTCAAGTTCACCGCCAAGTCGCATTCTACGCTTCGCCCGCCCTTATCTATCGAACAAATAAATACCCCTACCCTTGATCTATTGCTTGCTATCGATAGTGACTTGTGAAACTACCAGGTTCCTACGGGGTGGAGACAATGGGGTCGGTCCCCTGCATGGCTTTTCCTTTTACCACATTTTGCAGGAAATTTCTATTCTTTTCTTTCTCCTCTTCGTGGTCTTGCTCGTGAAGGTAATGAAGTGATCCGTGAAGCTTGTAAATGGAGTCCTGAACTAGCTGCTGCTTGTGAAATATGGATGAAGTTCCAATGCCAGTTCTAAAGCAAGCATCTCGAACAGAATATAAAGATCCATACCCAGTAGCAGATCCAGTTCCAGGTGGTGACCCGTCTCTACTTCTATAGCTGGTGGTTATGGATCATCAACTGAAGAGACTAGATAAATTGGCGGATTTCCAAAAAGGGGGACATGGGGAAATTTTCCCCAGGATTTTCCCCATCTCGGGAGCATGGGGAGTGGGGAAGCACGTCTCCCACCCTGGGAGACACATCCCCGTGGAACACTAATGATAATAGTATTTGAGTTATGATGTTTCTCATGAGCATTTGGATTATTGAATTTTAAGTCTGGCAGGCCTTTCATGGGAGACAATAAATTAAGAAATGCTTCATACCTCTACTTGTGCATTATAATGCCTTGTGACTATATTTTTAAATGGCTATATCTTTGTGAAACGATGTAATTCTCAATCCTGCACTTGATATGCATATATATTATTGAGTACTTCCGAATCTTGATATGTCATCTCTGTTAGTGAGTTTGATATCTTGATAAATTCGAGTTGCTTTGTTGATTTGGTAACTCATATCAATTTTGTTGTAGATCGGTCTCCTTCCAATTGCATTTCCCTCTGATAAACCAGAGATAGTATCTCTCATTCCTTGTTTCCTTATTGGGGTTGGGCAGTCTGAGTCAACATGTGTTATATGATCATTACAATGGACAAAACCCTCATTGGAACACCAACATTAGAGGAAATTTACCTCATACTAGAGTTTCGATTATTATGTTTTTCCTGCTTATAGTGGATGCTCTGTGGTTCTCAAACCACTTTAGAGCAAGATGATAATAGAATGTATTACAAGTCTCGGCTTCTTTGAGTCTAAGAAAAAAATGAACAACACTCATACATGTGTGATTAGGCTGCTCATCTTTGCAAGCCTCTGAACAACTCAATGACAAACGTAAGTATTTATTGGTTTGAAGAGAGGCAGCAAAACTTTGCTGACGAGCATGCAATAGGATTTTGTGGAATATTTCCTTTATTTCTTCCAATAGGTGCTACCGATCCCAGGTTTGGCATTTATGAAACTAAGTCATTCTTGAAAATGAGGTGACATTCTCTACAATTTAAAAAAGAAAAAGAAAAATTGAACACTTGTATCTGTAATGGAAGAACGTTGAAATGTTGTTTTCATGTATTAAGGGAATGATGTGATTCAGCTGTTATATATTATATTTCCTTACCTGCCTATGCTATCAGTGGTGGTGTTGTGAAGATACTTACAATTTTTATTATGCATGGCACTCATGCGTGCAATGCTCTAATAGTGATTTCTTTGCAAGGTTCCCGACAGATTTATTTGTACCCCGAATGGCAATCATTGTTTTCTCATAGAAATAAAAATTTCTCATCTTACATTCATAATATGCCCTCGTGCCAATTGGAAAGTATTCTTGAATCCATACAAATTAGACAATTTATGTCATACTGAAACATTTTTTATGCCCAGTTTGATGATTTAAAGCACTTGTTTGAGATATTGCATATATGTATTATGTACTCCCTTTTGAGAGTTTGCGGACCATGGATTTAACTCTATTTCTTCAGGTTGAATGTCCAAATCATGCATGTGGTTCTGGGGAGTCATGAAGTTGTTGTCCATGGTCGTGAGTGTAATAATTCTATAGTATTTGGCAATAATTTTTTTAAAGTTAGAAAACCATGGTGTTCTATGCTTGATGCAATTTTACTTCAATATTTCTTAGGCCCAATACAAAATAGCAATCACATAAACATGAAAGTAAAATTCTTATAGAACACAATAATAGATCAATAGAAGACAAGACAAATAGAGATCATATTTACAATTCCTTTTGTCCAGCAAAGATATGAGAAATTGTTGCGTTACAGAAGTCAACAGGATGCTTCAGCTAGCAAAGCCTTTCTAGATCAGCCATCCTTCCATGTGTCACACCCACAACCCTCAAAGACATCGCATCACAATTCAACGTTGGTCAACCCAAAGTCAACGCAGAAAAGCTAATGGAGGACAACAACAGAAATTCAACGCTGTTGTTTAGGGCTTCAGTCAAACAACTTGAATTTCCTCGATTTTAGTGCCCAATAGTACGGCCTCCCAAAATCTAAATTTTGGTAGATATTTGAGGTCAAACGACCAAAGGTTGACCATGGTCAGCGCTGGTCAACGCTGCAGCAAATGAGCCCTAAACAAATCCGCAAATTTCAGACTTCAGCTCCACACGTGTGAGGGGAAAAAGGCCTCCAAAGGCTATCGAACCAATAAAATCACAATGAGAGGATGTGCGATGAGTTGATGATGAAAATGACCTCCAAGTCTCTCCAATTTATATCCATCAGTGAGGGTCTGTGACACATATATTAGGCATGTGAGCCTACATTTCAAATATGGCCGACCTTGCACATGTGTGGAAAATAAATTCAAAATATATGTTTTTCTCATCCAAACAAGATGATATTTAGATCAATATACACCTCTCCGAAAGAGGAATCCAACAAAAATATGACCATCGTCATATTAGCAATGCAACATGGAGTTTGGACCTAGTTGTCCAAAATTAACACTCCCTCTTGACTAGGGAGAACTCCATATGTCCACAAGTGCCATCCATTAGTACCATTGTGTACTTTTACCAAACATCGTGTGTCATCCTGCCATAACTTGCTTTGTTGGCTCTCTCTCAGATAGAACAAAAAGGTGAGTCACAAAGACATCACACTCAGCTAACCCGAAGTCAGCTTAGAGGTTAGAAACCTCTATTTGGACAATTTTTCAGTTGAACGATTTTTTGTACAAAGTCCACACACCTGAATATTATTCAAAGGACATTCTCTCAGTGGATGCTTCTTTCTACACTTAGGAAAAAATATTGATAGGATTTGATCTTGTTCATATTTATTTTCTTGGCTCTCAATACATCAACTTGTGTTCCTAAAGTGCTCAAAAGATCAGTTTTAAAGTTTTCTAACAAACTCCCTATTTATGCTCTTGTTACTCCTCTTGTTGCTGATTTAGAAGCTCTTGAAGTAACATCTCTTTTTCCACTCTTTGCTCTTCCCCTAGAATATTTTTGATATATTTCAGCAATCTCATCAAATGGAAAATTTGAGATGTCTCCTTTTCCCATTACATTGAGAATATCAAGGTATTCATCTCCTATACCTTTGAGAAAAACTGTGCGAATGGTATCAGGATTCAAAGAGTGTTATTTGGATTTTTTTATATTGTAAAGGAATCGTTCTAATTACTCTTCCAAACTCTCATATTCTTGTTGAGACATCTTAAAAATATCTTATTTTGAATAGGCTAGGCCTGCAATAGGCTT
Source organism: Pinus albicaulis (assembly GCA_034641835.2). NCBI lineage: Eukaryota > Viridiplantae > Streptophyta > Pinopsida > Pinales > Pinaceae > Pinus > Pinus albicaulis. The sequence goes on from CM076578.1 coordinate 230,343,398, forward strand.
GATACTTATTAAGAAAAATTCTCTTCATGTCATCCCAAGAGGCAATTGTGTGTTCTCCTAATCCCATAAACCATTTCAATGCAACTACTTTGAGACTAGCAGGAAAGAGACAAATTTTATGTGTGTCATCGGTATATCCATAATTATGACATAAAATATTAAACTCAAACATGAATGAATCGGGATCTTCAGTTGACATTCCATAAAAATTGGGTAAAACAGAAGGTGTAATATTCTTCATTTTTACCTCCTCTCCAAGGATTTCTCTTGTGTCTAGAATTGAGAAGCCAAAATTAGTTTCCTTATCATTGTCTGGTTCTATATCATTATGTCTCTTATTATCGTATTCTCTTTTTGCATCTTCTTCTCTTTTTCTTTCTACTTCTATTCTCATTTTTTCCTCTCTTTTTCTCTGCCATCTTTTTGTTGCCTTTCATATTGAATTCTTTGTTCCAGAGTCATTATTGGTATATTAGATCCTTCTCCTTCCTCGATCATTTTTATTTTCAGTTGTTTGTAATGTCTCAATAAGAGGCTGAGTTGGTCTTTCCTCAACTATTTTTATTTGTTCAAGAATTGGTTGCTCTAATTGTTTAACAATTGGTTTCCTTGTCTCCTTTTTTTTTCCTATGAAAGATGTTTCTATTGGTGTTTGTTTTCTTTTCACTTCATAGGCTAACAAGGTTTGTCTTTCAATAAGAGTCAATATTTGTCCTGATCCTTTTTTTTCTTCCAATTTTTCTAAAGTTGGTCTTCCAGCAACTGGTGTAATTAGTCTCGATGGTCCCGATCCTATGAAAGGTTGATTGTTGGGGGGTTTTTTTAATCAAATCTACCTTTTTTATATCTTTCTCTAGGCATAAATAAACATAACTAAAAAACTAAATTTTTTTGTGTTTTGTTTTTATCTTTTTTTTTTTTTTAATCTTCCTAATAGACTATATTTGAAGTATGATTCCCTGGCAACGGCGCCAAAAATGTTGGGTCAATTTACTAGGTAAACTAACACATGTATTTTACTTATCAATCCGGGTTTGTAGTCTTGGAAGCATGTCCAAAATATATGGATTTCAGATGAAGTCAATTTTAGAAGACAAAGTTTAGAAATTGAAGGAAACGCATATTAAAAAAATATTCTAAATTCTAAGATTAATGGAAATGCATATTACAAATATAAAATCTAACAAAAAAAAACTTGATTCAATATGTAGTAAGTGAAGGAAGAGGCTCCTAACTTAGGATATCTTGGTTGTCCTTCCTAACAGTACTATCTTTAAGAAGAGAAACTCACGAGCAATAGTTCATGATGTATAGAAGGAAAGAGAATAGGCTCCTAACTTAGGAAGTCATGTTTGTCCTTATTTTCAGTTCTATTCCAAAATTATTACCACTGCATTAAAACTGGAAATTCAAGAATAATTCAAGAAAGGAAACTAAAGAGGATGAATTTTAGTTGTTGTTCATGATTTGATAGAAACAGAATTTAACTTAAATTCTTGTTTGTCCTTTCTTATGCAAATTATATTTAAACCAATAATCATAAGAAATCATAACACATCACAATGACTGAATCATAAATCCAAAGCAAGAACTATTGCATTGAAAACTATGCTAATTTAACAAAAGTGTACTTAGCTTGGTGTGGGGGTCCTCCACCCTTACCTTGCACACTCAAATAACTTCTCAGCTACAAGAAATTTAACCAACCATCCACACCCTTAACATGTTAATCAATTATAATATGTCATTAGGATGCATTAATGTCACCCCCATTGGGGATACTACCCTCCTAGGAAGACTTGGCATACATTATCCACTGTTGGATATATAGGACGTCATCCCTCATATAAGAAGCCATCCATTCTTCATCCACAGTAAGGTTTTGATATTGGAACCCCAAATTAGCTATTGCATCTGCCACCCAATTCCCTTCACGACAAGTGTGTTGAACAACAATATAATCAAACTTGGGTAATAGGTATTTAATATTGGAAGCCATGTCCTCTAGGTGCCAATTGTGCATTGTTTTGTGAGCACATTTACCATTTAACAAATTTTGGGTACATTGAATGACAATCTGTGAATCATCGTGAACCTACAGTAACCGAAAACTTTCTCTAACTACAATACGTAAACCTCTTTTGATAGCTATAAACTTGGCTAAATTGTTGCTAGCCATCCCATACTACCACACGTAGATTTTTAATGGAAAGGACCTTTCATCCCAAAAAAAAATCTCCACAATAAGCAAGTCGTAGGTTTCCTTTGGAGGCCCCATCAAAAATCAACTTAATAAAGGAGCTTGGGGGCAAGGAATATGAGTTTTCTATAGAATGACTTGAGCCTTGCACCAGAGATGGAGATGAAGTGGACATAGAAGGATCCAAATTAAGGTTCTTCATAATAGATCCTTGAGACTCCTCCACCTTCCAATAATCAATAATCCAAGGAGATGCGAGGATATTTTCCTAGATATTCAAAACGATCACCTCTTTTAGGATTAATATTTATCATCTATTTGTAACAAAAACACCGAGATTGCATTCTTTCCATATATTCCAAAGGAAAAAACCTAACGCAAACTTCCAAGCATGTGAAATGATAAGGTTTTTTAATTTCCAACAATACGATTGATCCAATAGTGCCTTTAAATCTCTCGAAAATGGTCAACTGAAGCCAAATATGTGAGGAAGAATTCAGGGAAAATTTTAAGAACCCCCCTAAATTTATATGTATAATAAATGGGTGAATCCCCATGATACATAGGAAAAATGGAAGGCAATTTTATTAATAATATAATATAATATCTATATATAATTTTTTTGGCGAATCTCTCATGAGATTATATTATCTTGTAAAATCATGGCGAATCACCAGTAGAAATGGAGAATCACTAGTACAAAATGGTGAATCTTTGTCTAGTAGAGTTCGGGGTGTTGGTTCCAATGAAGATATGGTAGTTGAACCAGGAGTTGAAGGAAGCGAACCACCGAGACCAAGCATGGCACATGGTAACTCGTGAGGGAAGTAGTTTTCGTGCAGTTTGGAAAATGCGTTCTAGTTCTGCTAAGCGTAGTGTTGTTGCTCATGCTACTAATAGCACTGATACTGAGGTTGGAGAGGAGTTTAAGGAAGGATGGAAGGTAGCAGTGGTGGATAATTACAAAGAGAACCCCATGATGGGCTCCATTTTTCCCTTTGATATTTGGGCCTACAAGATCTTATGTCCATTGAACCAACAATTAACCGTTCAACCAACAATCAACTTGACTGAGTTGATTAGGTACGAGTTAACTCAGACTAATCTTCAAAACTATGATTTGCACTATCCCATATTTATCACACTAATGCTACACAACATTGTGCATTTCCACCCAACTCTCATGCATGCACACAAAATTTTCATCAACATCTATAACCCTAACCAATTGAGAATTGATCAACAATTTGCACCAAATTTTGTTATAGTGTTGAAATTTCATAAGAAATTTAGATCCATGGTACCTTCAATAAATTTTGACATAACCTCCAAAAATTCGACCACAATAGAGCAAACTTGTGATAAATTTTAAACCTATAAAAATTAGGATTCATGTTCCTAGGAACGATCATAAGTAGTTGACATATAAGTCAAGTTTTGAGCCTTGACACATTGATAATGCAATGGCTTAGGTCAAAACTCACACATTGAAAAGTCATCAATGAAGAGAAGACAAGATCGTTATGAATTACACATAATCCAAACTTCCTACCAAATTCTACTTAGTTGTCTGCAACTCAGCTATGCATAATCTTATCGTAAATACAAATTCCACAAAGCCTTCTTCACATAGCTAATAAATGACCATTGGAAGAGCACCCCTTATATAATAGTAATAGTAGCAATCAATAGATTATTTCATATTGAACTTCATAGCCATATCACTCCTATGTATTGTATGATGTATTCAACTTGCATTATCAAATATAGATAAAATCATATTTTTTATTGATACATGTAAATCATACTTGTGCACAATGTTGAATACAATGCCAGTCAAGGAGTAAAGTCGGTTTGATGTGTAATGATCTATAAAATAATGAAGAAACTTAGTAATGCATCACAACTTTCACGTTTGAAAAAATTATAAAGCTTTCATGCAAATCCATTGTTGTTATAGTTCCTTCTCTCGACCATGTTCCACATAAGCATGGAAGATAAAGTAATATTAAAATGCATTTATAATACTTTGAAGCAATTAATGCTTATGGTGTCTTTTAATACTGATTTCTTACTCTGCCCGAGTTGTAATTTATGCAATTTGATTGTATTCAATCCTTACAAAGCAATTGAAGAGAGGATAGTTAGAAACTAGGGCTCAGTATATTATAAGCATTCATGCCTTGGCACCAGGGCCTGATGGATTCACAATCCACTTCTACAAATCTTGCTGGCACATTATCAAGGCTGACCTCCAAAAAATGATAAGTGGGTTCATGAAAAAAGCCAAGGTTGGTGGAGGAACCAACTCCACTTACCTCGCTTTAATCCCCAAAGATACCAACCCTGAATATTTTGCAAGATTTAGGCCCATCTCACTGTGTAACACTTCTTATAAAATTCTTGCCAAACTGCTGGCAAATCGGATCAAGCCATTGCTAAAAATACTGATTTCCAGTTCTCAAGGCGGTTTTGTGGAGGGCAGGCACATTCTGGACAATGTAATCCAAGTCCAGGAGACAATACATTCAAGCAAACAGCGGAAGGAGAAAGGTATGTTGGTAAAATTAGACATGGAAAATGTTTTCAATAGAGTTAATCGCACTTTCCTCTGCAAAGTTCTGCTCTCCTTTGGATTTTCACCTCACTTTGTTCAATTAATTAAAGCCTGTATAGACAATCCTTGGATTTCCCCATTAGTCAATGGTAGACCAACTAACTTTTTTCAAGCTCAGAGAGGAATCAGGCAGGGATGCCCTCTTTCCACTTTCTTGTATATCTTAATGGCAGATTCTCTTAGTCGAATGCTCACAGCTGAAAGACTAGTTGGTAACATTCCGGGTCTCAGGCCTTCCAGCGGAGTTGAACCCCTGAATCATGCTCTCTTTGCCGATGATTCCCTTCTTCTCGGTGGAGCCTCCATCAGAATTTCCAAAGCTTTTGACTCTGTCCTCAGAAAGTATTGCAGAGTTTCGGGATCTTTAGTTAATGAGAGAAAAAGCGAAGTCTTCAGCTGGAACTTAGATCATCAAGAACTCTCTGGCATTACAACTCTCCTAGGGTTCAAAGGTCAAGAAAATTGGGACAGGTTTAAGTATCTTGGTCTCCCCATCATATCTGGAGTTAACAAGAGATCACTATGGTGCGAAATAATTTCCAAAATTAAATCTAAAATTGCTGCGTGGGGAGGCTATTGGTTGACCAAGGGAGGCAAAGTGATCTTAATCAAATCCTTGTTGTCTGCGCTTCCAAATTTTCAGGCAGCCTTCCTTCTTGCACCAAGAAATGTGATGGATCAGATCTCCAAGTTGATCAGAGACTTTTTGTGGCAAGGAGGGAAAGGCAACGAAAAAAAAATGCACCTAGTAAAATGGGAAGTGGTCAAGAAACCAATGACAGAGGGTGGGCTGCAAATTAGAGACCCCTCTCTGGTCAATTTAGCACTGGGAGGAAAAATATTGTGGAAGTTGATCCATGAGCCCACACATTCAATCAGTGTTACTCTACGCACAAAGTATGGTCCGAACAAATCACTCACCAATCTGCACAACGCAAACTCTGTAAATAGTACACAGGTGTGGAAATTATGTTGCAAAAGCAGCAACTTCTTCAAAACACTGGTCTACAGAATACCTGGCAACGGTAAGCGGACTCATCTATGGCTCGATGGCATTATGGGGAGAGCACCTCTAGCTGAAAATGATGACATAGCAGATCTCAGAACTTGGTTGGAGCGAGCAGGTGTCAACAGTTTATACGACCTGTCGAAATGGGACCATCGAGGAGACTAGGTACGTTGGGATTTCCACGGAATCCCAGCCCGGCTATCTATTCAACTTACCTTGCTTTTCGATTTGCTGGAGGATGCTGATCCTGTCAATCGATACTTGAAAGATGGTTGGGGTTGGGGTCCGACTGGTGTTTACACCACAGCAGCTGGTTACAGAATCTTGCAGGTCTCTAGAAATAACAGTCAAACACCAGCATTCTGGAAAAGTGTATGGGAATATCTTGCTTTACCAAAAGTGAATTTCTTCTTTTGGACCCTGGTCCACAACAAACTTCTAACGGGAGATAATCTGGAGAAAAGGAATATAGCAGGGCCTCACAGATGCGTGTTATGCAGCAACAACTTCGAAACATCCCAACACCTATTCATGGATTGCACATTTTCCAAAGATGTTTGGGGACTCATTTTACAGGACCTTCAGATCCCAGCCCCTTCTCAGATTTCTGTAATGGACCTCTTTGCCTCCTGGAGTCATTTCTACCCCCATCGAATCCCTTCCAAATCTTTCTGGCGCAAAATTTGGACAGCGCTCCCCAAATATGTTTGTTGGCAGATTTGGTTGGCTCGCAATCAGTTAATTTTCAAAGATCAGCGGCATTCCACTCTGCAAGTTGCTGCAAAAGCCAAGTCCTTTCTCCTGGAAGCAGCTCAACAGTAGTATTTTAAAGATGATCCTTTGTTACTGCCCGAAGAAAAGAGGTGGCTAGGCCCTCTAGAGCCTTATCCGCGTAAGTATCTTCTCTCCCCTCAGAATTTCAATCCGGAATGGCGCTTAAGATTTGAGGATGAATATTTTCAATCTTGGTGGAGGTCACAAAATCTATACACAATTTTCTTCGATGGGGCGTCCAAAGGGAACCCCGGGGCAGCCGGTGCTGGGGGGGGTTATTTACTCTCCTGACGGGTCTTCCAAAGACTGTTTCTGTTGGGGATTAGGTCAGAAATTCAACAATCATGTAGAGATCCTGGGGCTTCTAAAAGCTTGCCTCATTGCAAGAGATAAAGGAGTCAAAGACCTTCAAGTCTTCGTAGATTCAGAGATTATAATAAAAAATTTAAATTTGGAGGCAATGTTCAGCAATGTCAGCCTTAGAAAAATTTTGGACAGATTGAAGAGAGTTCTCCTAGACTTTGACAAGTGAAAATTTTATGATATTCTTAGAAAGTCAAATAGCGAAGCCGATCAGATGGCAAACAAAGGCAGTTTACTCAAGAAAGGGAAGCTTATTGTAAACAATGAAAGCTTTGTACAAATGCCCTGAAAATAGTTATAGATTAATAGCAGCAGTAGTAAGAATTCTGCATTGTAATAGGGGTCACTTCGGCAAAGGCCCATAATCTTTTCAATTTAATATACTCCATACCTGTTACAGTTAAAAAAAAAAATTTGATAAATAAATCATTTATTTATTTATTATTTACGAATAAATGGATTTAACCCAAGTCAAATTATTTTTCCCTTCAACAAATATAATAAAATATTCCATAAAAGTTGGATCTTGATTTGGTTAATAATATTTTAATTATACACCAATATCTAGACTAACTCAATATTTTTTTTAAAATAGAAGGGTTTTTCCATTCATTTTTCACCTTTTGTTTCCTAAAGATCACTCTGGATCTCAACTCTTGGTCTGACTATTGATCCACCATCATAGCCATATTTTTCCATTTTTGTCTGGGTTTTCTACACCATCAAGAGAGAGGAATTCTAAATCTAAAGTGCTGAGGACTTATAAGAACCCATCCCATTGAGAGGCGGGAACACCCTCTTGTGTTTTCCTCCCAGGTGCCATTAATACAAAATTCATTTGATATATTCTTGTCTTGTCTATTGGATGCATGGAGTAAATCTTGTTTTTCCTACTGTTTAATGTCTTCTAATGCATAGATCTAGATTTTTGCAGCATTTATCTTGATCACCTAACTGCAGATCTGAAGATATTTGTAGTCATTTATGTTGTTAGGGTTGTTTGTTATGCGCAGCTAAAGTGGTCTTTTTTCGTACGCTTGAAATTAAGATTCATACTAACAACTGGCGACTCCACACGGGTTTACGATTATGACCGCTGTCATTTTTCTGATCCTTGCATATCTAGCTGATTCAAACCCTAGGATTTCTCTTCAGCCCCTTGTTTTTACTTTTCTTGATGTTGTTTTTAACCTATAAAACCCTAAAACGATAAAAAATCTAACTTCTGCGTGTTTTCGGACCCATTGCGCAGGTGACAGACATCAGCCGCAGCTAGGACGACAAATTTTTTTGAAACCTGCCGCTGAGAGTGACAGAGGTGTAGGTCGCACTTTTCAACCCAAAACATGTGACCTGGACCCTCAGGGTGCACATTACAGCCCAAAAAGTGCGACCTCTGCTGAAAATAGGTCAAAAACTGTGACCTGGACTTTTTGCGGGAATTTTTTTGAAAGTTTTCTTGGTTTGTCCGAGCCTCTGTTCAGGGTTGTCTGACCTCCGTCTCCACCCATTTTGGACCTGTACTTATTCTATTTTATTCAAATAAGTGGGAACCTAGCCCCCTAGGGCTTCAGTACCCTCCACTTTTTGTGGAAGAGTTTTTGCTGTTGCAAGTTATCTGAAATTTCAGAGTCTTTAGCCATTTTTTCAGATCTGATACCTCACCTTCAAATCCACTTCAAATCGGCTTGTTATCCATCCAAATCACCTCATCTAGCTTTTTTTGGGTTTTCCTCTAGGGTTCACTCCGTTGCCCTTCAGGAGATAGCCTTTCGCCACCTTTTTTACAACAATTTTTCCTCAACTCTGTTGTTGTTTCTGCACCACTTTCCAGCGGATTTTGTCATTTAGATCCCTGTCCCTTCTAACCTTAGATCTATTGGCAGTTTTAGTGTGTTTTGATTAGTTTTTTCACTCACCTATATACTAGTTGTTGAGAGGCCCGCCTCCGTAGGTTTAGATTATTGCATTATTAGCTGTTTATTTTCTGTTTTGTAGGCTTATATACTGTCATTTGCAGGTTATTTACAGCTATACAACACGCTTTTTTCTTTTTCTCTACAAATGTCTGGGTTTAAAAATTGAAATTTACACACTTCACACACACACCCTAAGAGAAAAATGGCTTGGTTAGCACCGCCAAGAAAAGACTCTAAAACATTGAAATCACTTGATTCTGCACCTCTGTGCCCTTATCGGTCTCTTTTTCCTTTGTGTCGTGTTCGTGTCATCACCATTACGCCACCAAGGTGTTTATCCCAAAGACTTCTTGGCCTTCATCCTCAGTTTCTGGTAGGAAGACTTACTCCTCCACGTGGGGTTCGAGTTAGTCCTCCCCCGAGTCCGCACACCGACTCTTCTTTTGGTCCTTTAGGTTCTCCTTCTCATTCCGCCTTCAGTTCTCCCCCTAGCACCTTCACTATGTCTGGTTCAGGACCTAATGCTGGTGGTAACCCCGGCCCTCCCACTGGGAATACCACTAGTGGGACCACAACGGACACTACCCCGGCTGCGCCCCTGCTCCCCTTCATGACAGGCCTCAGCCTCCCCGATTTTGACCAGTTGATAAACGACCCTATACACCATGACGCTAGTTGGCCTGCCATGCCAACAAAGCTCCCTTTAGATATCCCAAAATGAAGTTCTTGATGGAGAAGATCCTTCAAATCATATTCGATCTTTCCACATGTGGTGTTCATCTAATTCCATTACCGATGACTTTGTTTGTCTTCGGTTGTTCCAACGAACGCTTACAGGTGAAGCTTCTAAGTGGTATGTATATCAGGCCCCTTCCTCTCATACCACCTTTGCGACTCTTGCCCGGGCTTTTTTGTCTTATTTCCAGCTTCCTCTTCGTTACGACACCGGTACCGAACTCTTGACCTCTTTTCGTCAATCGTCTGCAACCCGCCTATCCGACCATGTTCAGGAATGACGAAGAAGAAAGAGCCTATTTCGAGCCCCTACCTTCGAAGACTATGTCTACATGGACTGGTTCCTTAAAGATGTCACATCGCACTTTCCTCAAACCGAATAAGTTGCTCTCCAAATTGCGTAAAATTATGACCTGATCTACACTCAATCGGGTTATGTTTATACCATTCTACCTGAACTTCCCAGACCCGGTGGTGCCAACACACCGAGGGCATCTCACAATACCAACGGTATCGTTGGAGCTCTCTTTAATCCGTATGCTCAACCTCTCATGGGCTATGGTTTTCCTCAGGGAGGGGCTAATACCTCCTGCAATTTTCAGTGGAGTCGCCAGTTGTTAGTATGAATCTTAATTCCAAGCATACGAAAAAATACCACTTTAGCTGTGCATAACAAACAGCCCTAATAGCAGAAATGACTGCTAATATTTTCAGATCTGCAGTTAGGTGATCAAGACAAATGCTGCAAAAATCTAGATCTATGCATTAGAAGACATTAAACAATAGAAAAAACAAGATTTACTTTATGCATCCAATAGACAAGACAAGAATATATCAAATGAATTTTGTATTAATGGCACCTGGGAGGAAAACACAAGAAGGTGTTCTCGGTTCTCCTCAATGGGATGGGTTCTTGTAAGTCCTCAGCACTTCAGATTTAGAATTCCTCTCTCTTGATGGTATAGAAAACCCAAACAAAAATGGAAAAATATGGCTATGATGGTGGATCAATAGTCAGACCAAGAGTTGAGATCCAGAGTGATCTTTAGGTAACAAAAGGTGAAAAATGAATGGGAAAACCCTTCTATTTATAAAAAAATATTGAGTTAGTCTAGATTGGTATATAGTTAAAATATTATTAACCAAATCAAGATCCAACTTTTAAGGAATATTTTATTATATTTGTTGGAGGGAAAAAGAATTTGACTTGGGTCAAATCCTTTTATTTGTAAATAATAAATAAATAAATTATTTATTTATCATTTTAAGGATGTGGTTGAGTAATAATAAATAAATAAATGATTTATTTATCATTTTAAGGATGTGGTTGAGTAATAATAAAATAAATAATGATTATTTGATTATTTAAGGGAGATTTAGTCATATTTAACAAAGAATATTATTCAAGTAATGTTTAAATAATTATTCTTAGAAAATTGAAAAGATAAATAATGATTTCTGTAATTAATTTCTTTGTTTTGGGTTAAATATAACTAGGAATATTAATTAAACTGTTGTTTAACTAATTATTCCTTGAGGAAAGTTAAACAAATATGGATTTATTTAATGTTTTCCCATGGGGTTTCCTGTTTAGACCATAAACAACTTAATAAAGGTGTTTTACTAAGTTATTTTTCATAGTGAATGTGATTTTAATTGGGGTAAAATTGGTCTTACTTGGTGTACTTGGGTCCATCTAATATCAATGGATTAGATGACCAAAAAATGGTGTAACAATAGTTTATATACCAGATTGCTTAAATTAAATATTATCTTACCGTATCAATTACAGTGCATAGATAGAAACAGATATGGTTTCCAACAAAAATCACCCAAAAAGGCAGCAAAATTCAAAGGAGATGCTTATTTTGCTTCTTTGGAGTTGGTCTTTGATGACCACCATCATCATCACTTCCAAATTTATCCTCCTGCACCTCAAGAGCTGCAGGTACCACTCTGCCCCTACAAATAGATCAATGAAATGAAAATTACAATTAAAACATTCTATATTTTTACAAAGAGTTACAACGCACATTCACAAGAACGACACCAAGTATTCTCCATTAAGCATTTACATGCTCCAAATAACAAGGGAGGAATCATGCAAAACCAAAGAAATGGTGATCTCGATCTCCTCTCCTTTGAGAAAGAAATGGTGATCAAGGATGATCTTCATCAGTTGATAGTCAACCTAGGTAAAAACCAAAGTCATCATCTTCAACGTGTTGAAGAAAATCCTCCTTGATCACCATTTGTTTCTCAAAGGAGAGGAGATCAGGATCATCAACTCATATACTTATCTAGGGGTACTATTCACAAGACCTTGCTTTAGTTTGTAACATGCACTTCAGCCTTGACATTCTCCAACGTTCTCCAAAATCTCCTAAAGTAAAAATTTTTGTTGGCTTCTTCTCACGAAAATTGAAATAGCATTTATTCATATTTTTTGTCCTCGATATCCTTTGATTCTCAAAATAAGGAAAACTAATATGTAAACCTCAAAACACACAAAGATAACAATTTATTTTCGTTGTCTTCAACAGCTCCCTAAGATAAGGTCAAAACAATCAATTTTGGACCCAAATTACAAGCAAGTAATAGCCCAAAATCATTGAAGCCTAAAGTAAAGCTAAAATTCTGATAATGTGTATTTACCACAGGCGAGCTCTTCTGATTCTTGGTAGTTGAGAAGCCCACACGCAGTCAGCACAGAGCATATCGAGACAAAATGTTTCTTCGTATTCACTACCATCAATACACCTTCAACTTAACTTGTGACTTTTAAGGGTGACTTGGTCTAAATTGATCACTCATCTAAAAATGTATTTTATAGTCATATACCTAAGAAACTTGATCAAATATGATTGTGTTCCACTAATTTGATACTACTATTTATCTAAATACAATCTTGAGTGGGAAGCATGTGTACAATTCAACAATCTCCTCTTATGTTTTGCATGCTTCCTCCCTTGTTATGTCCCTGATATATATTGCAGTGACATATTCACGTATGTGAGTGGTTCAGATTAGTTCACAATGATACTTGGTCTATATCTCTATTGAAGCCAAATTCAGAACCTATATATAAGAGGACAAGCATCTTATCTGTTGTCAGTAAATGGCTTATTTTTTAACAAAGCATGTTATCTATAATTCGTAGGGCTTGTTTGATGACGCACTTGAACCTCTTCTTAAGGGAATCAAATTCGAACAAAAGGGTTTTAGTCCCTCTTCTGAAATAAAAGTCTATTTTGAAAAATCTATTATCAACAAGAAGGATTGAGATTAATTCATGTTTGGCAACGAATATCCTCTTATGCAACGGTGGAACAATTGGAAATGCATGGTCGTCTTAACATTGATTTCACTCCACATTATCTTCATGTGAAAATTTGATCTAAGGTTTTCCAAGAATTTTTTTGAAGTCTGATCGAATATCTACAAGCTATAAGCAACATTGGCTCTATACATACATATTTCTGTGGAAATCAATCTCAGAAATGGGATCTTTCTTTCAGGAAACATGTAGCAGGTTTCTAGTAGCTTGGTTCTCTAACTATCTTTGGAGCCTTGGATCTGACTTATTATCTACGTCATTATATAATTTCCATAGCATTTCATTTGGAATTACCACCTCTATTTGAAGCGAAATCACCACATTACACAAAAGATCGCATTATGAAATGATATCTTTGTAATGATCATCACATAATCCTCATTCTTCCTCACTCTCGCTCATCTGTGGCCACATGTCTCTCCAATGATCAGGTCTACTCACTCTAATGCCATGTGAATCAATGTAATCATAATGGCATCATATACCTGGTAGTTTGTATCAGCATACGCTCTTCTGCTATATCCTCTCTTCTATATATATGGCATATCTATCTCAACATCATTAACTGCATTATTGTTTTAGTCCAGAAGCCATGATAATATATTGAATCTCTTGTAAATTGCCAACTGCGTTATAGTCTTGTTGTGAACAAAATAGTCAGATAGTTCATCTTTTGAAACTTTATTTATGAAGAAGCTCATGGGATCTACTAGTAAAATAAAATACATAACTCTCATAAATGCAACACACCTGGAGCCCCTATTTTAAAGATAAACTAAGAAAAGAAGTGCATGGCACTATGGAACAATATGTTTTGGGGAAACACTCATCAACACAAAATCTAAGGTGTCCTGAAGAAGGTACATGACAGATTCTATGTCTTGTCGAGCATGATAAGCAGAAGATCCTATAAGAAATAGTCTTATAGATATAGTCACCTGAATGCAAAGGAACCTTCCCTATCATGGATCAGTTGCCTCATGGAAGTCTCATCTCTCGTATGGATAGCACATGATTAAAGGTTAGATGATCATCCAAAACAGAGCTTCAGAGGGAGCTATAAAATCCCAGGATTAATAGTAAATTGTAGATGGTTACATTATAAGCAGGGTTAACTTCTCAATATTAAGGGGGAGCTATGATGTTTGGATTTAACAATTGATGTTGATAATAATCCTCTCCTATATCAATTGTTTGCCTTGATACGGAGATGGAGAGTTTCTCATTGAGATATTATGATCGAGATTTCATTGCAGAAAGAGGATGGATCAATAATATAAGTATTATCCACCTTTTTTTCTAAAAGACTAAAATCCATTACTCTGAAGATCTATTGAAGAAGAGTGTATAAGGTAGCTAGCATGGCCATTTGAGGAAACTCTCCAACATTCATTTATACACATGATCACCATTGTTGTATATTGTAGAAGAGGATTCAAAAAATCTTGTGTTTCACATACCACTTTATATGGCACAGCTAATGACATACCTGTTTTATGTCATGTTTAAGTGGACTAATCTCACGATAAGCAAGTTGTCTGATAAACACTGCACACCATGGAAAGACATGTTTAGGTTTTGGTCTCTCTGAGTAAGAGGGAGTAAGATTATTCAAATATTTTCTTTATCAATATATGCAAGAAGCATAGGATTGTTGAGTGTTGCTAAAGATCTATGCTAGTAGATCTATTGAGTGGAGCTATTGAGGCTTATATTGACGATTTGGTCAGCAATATCATTAATTTTCATAAAGAAACCTAGCTTTATCCCCTATATGAAGGGATCTTTTGTTAAGATGGAACATTGAGCTCTGAGAGCTCCTCAAGGCTTGGGGTACTTATTTGATCTATGAGCAACCATAGGGTGAGTGGTTCACCTAGGTAAGGCCACATGGTGAAGCCTGGTTAAAAGGAACCCAAGTCACCAGTCATCTCCACTGGATCAAAAATAAACATAAATTCATAATAAAATAAATAAATAAAAAATTGTTTGATCTGTTTTTACTTAAAAATGTGAAGATCCCAAATTTTAATCACAAGCATTCAGGCCAAACACATTACCATACATGATACACAATCGTTGATTGTAGCACCAAAATAATGCAATCAAATATGCCAGAAATAGTACAATCATGCATCAGTATTACACCAGAACCTTTCCTATATTAAATTTATGTAGTGTGCAGAGTGATATGGTCAAGAGTAGCAAAAACGATAAGAGACAGGAATATGTACCATCGCTTGGGGGGGTAGCTGTGTAGGAAATCTTGATTGTCTACGATCAAAATAAATATTATCTCCACCCTCTTTTGTGCATACCTTATTCAAAAATGGTACATGGAGGAGCTAGTTTAAACCAAGAAGGAAAGAAGCCAAAATTGTCTAAGAAAATTAATTCAAGAGAAGGAATATGCAACATGAGCAAAGTATATTAATGTGCATAATTTATGAGCAAAGTGGAGAAACATGAGCAAAGTATATTAATGTGCATAATTTATGAGCAAAGTGGAGAAAGAAAATGGCTTTTTCTAATACAAGAGTGACATGTTCCTACTAATGTGTTAAAAGATAAACTACCTTTTTCAAAATTTTAACATTATATTTGAAGAAAAATAATAATTATTCCACTAAAACTCAGTCACATGTTTCACCATATGAGAAAGATGTCACACCCTCCAGTCAAAGCTATCAACCATGAATGTCCTTCAACCATTGAATGAATTTATACTTAAATGCGACATTGTTGAGGAATATGTCACAAGTCTCCTGTAACCATATTAAACGTGAAGGGTGTAAAAATGTTCCAAAAGCATGAATCTCCTTCAACCATTTAATTAATTGTTAGTGCAATGTCATGTATTACTCATGAATATATCCAAATTTGCTACAACTACCTATTGCAATGTTCGTGAAATATCATGTTACTCACAATTATGTCACAATCTACATTATAATGAAATTGAAAAATTTTCTAAGAGTAAGATTACTGGTTGCATCATATAATGAATGTGAAAAAATTACAAACTACCAAAGTTTTGAATGAAAAGATTTAATTCCATTCCATTGATTTTATTTTGGTGATCCTGCAGAAATCATGTGAACAATAGAAATGGATACAAATTTAATTCCATTCCATTGATTTTATTTTGGAGATCCAGCATAAATCATGTGAACAATAGAAAGGGATACTGGGTTGCTTATAACTATTATCTCCAAGCATTATTAATTCCTTCTCTTGTTTAGAAGAAGAAGATATGATATTTAGGAGTTAGTAAAATGGGACATATAAGTAAGGGAACCCACTAAGGGTGCATTAATGTAGGTGGAAGGTTCAGATTGATCATAATTGTTTCTCACGTCAGTAAACCTATCCATGTTGTCTAGGCCTCCCACCACATCTCCCACCAAGACATTGGGATTGGGTGCACTACTGTACATAGATTAGAAGCCTGCTTTGCAGGAAATGGGTTAAGGATGATTGGCCTTGGAGGGTAGAGAAGAGGCTCTATGATGAATAAGTTTTGGATAGAGGGAACCATATCCAACCATGTATGACATCCTCATAAGATTATCTCCCAGTATGTAATCAACCTTCATCAACACAAAATTGATTTAGATTCTACATACATTAGTAACTTTTGAAATAATAGGAAAATTAAGCATTGGGCTATTATAAATCTATACTTTGTGTTTTGCAAGTGCTCTAAGCCCGTGAGGAGTGACTGTCACTGTCCCACCACAAGTTACTACTTGTTTGGAGGAGCTCAAGTATTTTTCATATGTCAAGAGCAAGAAGGAAGAAGATGTAACATATTGCAAATTAGTATCCTGCAATGTGTAAAGAATACCTCCTGCTTAGACAACAACATATAGTGTTAAATTTAGAAGAAGAGAGAGCAAGTGTAGTATATTTCAATGCCAGTAAAATCTAAGAGACCACCTAGAGTATATTGAGCATGTGAATAGAATATTCTAGGCAGAAGATAACAAATAAAATTGTCTTTATGCCCTTTGTATTCCTAAAGAGAGTGCACATTTCATATCAAGAACTCCTGCACACAAATGACATAAATGCAATCAGTCATTTACATAGAACACCCAGTAGACAATCAAACTGCCCAAAAAAGTCTCCATGTAGTTAATTACAATAATAAAGAGTTATTTGAATATTAAAATCTATTAAGGAATACATATGTGAATTTAGGAAGGGGTATTCAATGCTTTTGGATTTAAACATGTTACCTCTTAAAGCTAAACACGTTCTATTATAATGATTGTTGAACTTATGAGGATTGCAGATTCCAGGAATATCTAGGAATCTAACTGTCACTAGAAAGGTCAAACAATTGACTCTCTTGTAACCATCAGATTTAAATATATTCTGAGAATCTGCAATCAACATAAGAATACCTTGCTACTAAATGCTAGGCAAACACTACTACCTTCCATGCTTCCCAAAACAGCCTCGGTTTCACCCTGAGAAATCTGGAAAGAATCATAATAAGCTAATGTGGTTCCTTTGGTTCCACCAGCATTGCTGGCATGGTCAAATGTTTGTGAAACCAACATTCTAATCTCCTTAGCATTATGATCAACTGCCACTGTTCTTCCCAGGTTAGCGAACTCAGCTCCTCCTTGGCATCAAAAGTGTAATTGCATAAAAGGAATGTCGGTCTCATGCCAATAGGTCTCTTACGATGAATGTGCAAGAACCTAGTACATAGACCGTTTTTCTCTTCGCTTAGCTACCCAAGGCTTATTTCCCTTTCCAAATATCAATAATTCTTTTCCAAGAAAAATCTATAATAAGAAAAATATTTTACTATATTCTAAAAGGTGAAGATGTCAAAATCATGCCACAAAGTGAAAGGAAATAAAATATTTTTCCTCAAACCACCAAATATATAAATAAAACAATAATAATTATAATAATAAAACTAGATCTATCGATCTATGAATGATATGAGAACCATAAGCATTCAAGGGACTAAAAAAATCTTTGACCAAAACAAACCAAAAATTTCAAAATCAACAAAATCCTCTAAACAAGCAACAAACAAGCCACCAAAATTTCCTAAGATATCAAAGCTAGACATCAACACAGTTTCATGTCCTTGAATAACCCCATTGTTGCTTAGCGTTAGACTTCTTAAATTAGTTATTTATCATTTAATACTAGGACACTATCTATGTGAAAAGAAATAGGTCCCAACTTTATCAAATCCAACTTCATTTCCAATCAAAGATCAAAACCAGCTTCATTTCCAGTACCAATATAAAATCACACATTTTCCAAATATAAATAATTATTTTCCAAGAAAATATAAAACTCGAAACTCAGCAAAATTTCCCAAACACAAGCCACATATATACCATTAAAAATTTCCAAGATGTCAGATCTAGACATTAAGGTAGTTTCATGTACTTGAATGAGCCCATTGATGCTTTGTGTTAGTCTTGTTAAATTAGTTATTTATCATTTAATACTAGTCAGATACTATCAATGTGAAAAGAAATAGGTCCCAGCCTCATCAAATCCAGCTTCATTTCATGTCACAAATAAGAAAGAAACAATGTAAGGATTAAATATGAAACATCAATCTTAAAATAACACACATGAAAGAAATGTAGTTGCAATGTTACAATGAAAAATGCAAAATATAGAACCCATTTTTACCTGAATTTTACATATAGTAATCTTGCATGATCAACGGAACATGTATACCAAAATAAGAGTCCTAGGGTATTTCAATTTCCCATGATCAATGGAACATGTATACCAAAATAAGAGTCCTAGGGTATTTCAATTTCCCAGTTCTCATCTTGGTCATTATTTTCTACATTGTGAACATCATATTCTCCAAATGTACTGTCATTATGAGCCTCCAAAACATTATGTTATGTATCAAGTTCATTAGATAAATTTGTTATATTGTTTTCTCCCCTTCTATCACAGTCTAATCGCCAAAGTGCTAGTGCTCTTTCATATGGAAAATTGTTAATGTCATACTTTGTTACATATAATCTTAAACATGTATCCACATGTTTATCAAGCTTTTTCCTCAACTTTGACTTCAAGAATGATAGTGCACTAAACATTCTCTCATCTTCCACTGATCCCAAAATCATGGTTTGACACAAATCTGCTAATTTGAAATATTCTGATATGTTTTCTTGTAAGCATTGGCTAGCACTTAAAGTAGTCCATAATCTTGTTATAGCACTGTTTTCATTAGGATTCTCCAAAAAAGGATATTGCTTCCACATTGTTTCAACAAAGCGTCCACCTTGTTGATACAATTTTGATGAATCTAAAATACCTTCAATTTGTTCTCCATGTATCGAGACTTTCTTGCAAAAGTGGTCTACTAAACATTTTAATCTCTTTTGATAATCAGCTTTTAAATTTCTTGGACATTGACAATTGTTCCAATATTGAGGTTATACCACACACATGGCATCCAAAAATTCATCTCGAGGAAATCGTTCTCTTATCTCTGATGATAGTGATCTTGCAATTTCTATCAAATTTTGTCTCATTGAAATCACAATATTATCAAATTGGTCTCTTGACACGAGGCAATCTTTGGTGATTCGTCCCGTCTTACCAATATAATGAAAGGGGACCATATACCACGCACTACGATACATAGTATCCCTTTTTCATCAAACGTCAAAAAAATTTCAGTATTTTCAATATTAATGATCTTAGTCCAACTTGGAAACTCTAGACCAGTAAAAGAGTCTGGCATCATATACAAATTATCCAATGCAAGGCATGCTTACTTTCTCGCATTTGCGTATTTGGAAATATACATTGTGCGGTTCTGAGATATTTTCATGAGGACATTCATTTCCTGTAGCATAGGAAGAATTCCAACCAATGTCAATAATGTTTCTATATCAGTTAGTAGAAAAAGAAGATCTTGAGCTTTGTCTACATTGTAGCAATTTTCATACATCAACCCTACCAAAGATTTGAACTCACTAAAGAGTCTTTGATCTGGTCCATTTAATGAGATCCATCTTGTATCAACACCTTTCAGTATTTTTTTTCCATCCGTAACACCATATGCAAATTTTTGAAACTCTAAATATCGTTTGGGTCTACGAAAAAAGTATGCATGAGTCTCACGTACAAGATCTTCAACTTTTGAAACTGATGGAAACTTGCTTACTATTTTAATTGCAAGATTCATCCTATGAGCCATACAATGAATATTAATCATATATGGCAAAGCTGATAGTTGTAGTCTAACACAAAGACCATTCATTTGTCCTTGCATTACCGATGCTCCATCTGCTCCAACACATACTAACTTTTTTGCAATCATTAAATGATCCATACCACTTTACTTCAAACTATTAAGAACAAGTTCATAAATATTTCCAGCTATAGAAGTATCTCTCATCTTTTTAATCCCAAGTAGATAGGAATGCCTAATATGGTCATTAACCATATAAATGCTCATGCATATCCATGAAGTATTATCTATAGTCGTAACCTCATCCAAAGACAATGCCAAAAACCTAACATTTGCAATATTCTGTTTCAAATCATCATTTTCTACTTGAGCTAGATATCTTGCCCATTCCCAACCACTAGTTACGGACCAATGAGAAGATGGAAAGTTTGGCACGTGAAGAAAAGATAGAAATTTCATGTGATCTGGATAATCTTTCATAGGACGACCTTTACATAAGATGTGAAATACAGTGGTCAATTGTATCGTCTTGGATAACAAAATTCTTTCCATCATCTTTTCAAATTGAGATATGATGGTTCCTCCACTTGCCTCAAGTTTCCTCTTACTTATTAAATATTTTTTGTATTCTTCCACACATTGGATATGTCGAAATTCCTCAAAAGATTTCCATCTGACAATAGATTTCACTTTACCATTTACAATTTTCTTTTCATACACCTTTCCTGCATGCTTTTGTATTGTATCTAGCTTCATCTAAAATTTCACTACCTTGCAACTTTTCCAACTACATGCAATACATCTAACTTCTCGTAAATCCTCATTCATATTTGTAGGAGGTATTTCTTAAATAAATAGAAAACTTAAGATCCAATCATCTTGGAATTGTCTCCCTACGATCCACTGCCCTTTTTTCCTTTTCCGTGAATGGTTTGTGTCACCTTCCAAGGAAAAATCTTTAACATTTTCATCACTAATTTATGTTGAAACTGCATTTATCTCACCTTGATCACTTGAGGAACCTATTCTTTCATCCATCATGTGGATATCAGATGCATTTTAGAAGAGTTAACATCTCTCTCAGTAACAGATTGTTCAAAGGAGCTTGAAGCATGAAGAGAATGTGTATTCTTGAATTTAGGCTTTTTAAAGTATGATAATACATCCATTTTCCTTGATAGTTTCTTCCCAGGATTACCTTTTGACATCTCACTGAATATTCCAGAAGTAAAATTTCAAATCGATCTAGAAACCTGCATCAATAGTTTCCAAGAATTGAGAATTACTAGATTTGTAAGTAGATTTCAAAGTAAAATAAGTGTAATGTTCACAAAAACCGTTAAGAAATTTTTTATTAAAATGTTGTGCCAAGGCCCAAGCCCAAAAGAAAAAATAAATCATTATACACAAAAAAATAACATCATGATTCATCATCTATAAAACAAAGAACATCATTCAAATGTAAAATATATAAAAATTTCCACTAAATTAATTCATATCTCTGAATCACCTAATGAACACTTGAAAGCCTTAAACAAAACAATAAATTATTGCAATAATTGTAATCATCCTTTGCAAAACACCTCTCCCTTAGGTTGTAAAGAATTGGTTATAAGAAGTTGAAACATATCCTCTATCATTTTCCATGATAAAAGTGAGGAGGAAGGCAACTAGTCAGTTACTAGTGATTCTTTTACTTATATTTCCCTTGATGAATTGGTTATAAGAAGTTGAAACATATCCTCTATCATTTTCCATGATAAAAGTGAGGAGGAAGGCAACTAGTCAGTTACTAGTGACATTTACACCCTCCATATAGAAGACGGAGGACTTGGGCTAATTAACAACCATGCTCCAAGGACGGTTTTAGTGACTAAATTGCTTGCAAGAAAAAATGAAGGAGAAGCTCTTTATGAGGTAGTTGTCAATCATAGGCTAGAAACAACTTCACATATACACAACATCCAAGTCCCTAATTATTTATGATTTAATCATAGGTGCAAATTCCTTTAATTTGCCTACATGAACAATTCTCAAAACAACTTGGAATCATTGCAAGTAATATTTCATGAGCATGAAGAGGAGCTAAGGATTTTTAAGAATGTTCTTACACAAAGACACCAAGTGGGCCACATTGCTAGGTGTGCAAGAAAAAAACTATCAAATAAAGGCTTCAGGTGTGAAACAATTTACATTCAAGCTTGAAAAACCATAGGTCAATTAACCACTTCTAAAATCCTAATGCCTCTCAATTGTATAATGAATACTGATGTTTTAGATAAATTTATTTTATCTACAACATCATTCCTTATGACATAATAGAGTGGGAACATCATTCTACAAAAGCTAACATGGTTAGGATTTAGAATCTTCTCTTGCAAAGCAATCGGGGGCCTCTTTTCTAATACCTCAACAAAAGTGTATTATATGTGTATTTTATCTACTATTGTACTTTATTCAACTTAACTTGTGACTTTTAAGGGTGACTTGGTCTAAATTGATCACTCATCTCAAAATGTATTTTATAGTCATATACCTAAGAAACTTGATCAAAGATGATTGTGTTCCACTAATTTCATACTACTATGTATCTAAATACAGTCTTGAGTGGGAAGCATGTGTACAATTCAACAATCTCCTCTTATGTTTTGCATGCTTCCTCCCTTGTTACTGGACATGTATCTGAGTATTTTGCATTGTTTTCACAGTGTTCATATCAATTGGTATCAAATCCTAAATGATAGGGATTTTTCAAAATTCCCAGTGGTGCACGTAATTTATATGCACATCCACACTTTCTTTGCATGTTTTCAAAATACAATTTTGTGCACCATTCTTCAAGTTTCCCATAATCATGATATATGTTTATTGACATCTCTTTGTACCACAAGTATACCGCAAGTATACTAATAGTCGTGAGGAATATATATATATATATATATATATATATATATATATATATATACATATATATATATGTATGATATATATATATACATATATATATATATATATACATATATATATATATATATATATATAATCCCAGTCACTCACCAGGATTACTTGGAATAGCTAGAAAGATATACCAACAAAAACTATCAAGTATTTGAATTTTGGATTTTGGGCATTCCCTTTGGTATTCATATCTTTAACTTAAACAATAATGGTCGATGTTGAATAGATTTCATAGTAACCTTCATAATTGGATGTATAGGAATCTATCACTAGGCAATAAGATAATTATCTTCAAGGGAATTTCACTTACTTGTATGGGAGTATTTGGCATTGTTAATATCATGTCCATATCAAGAAGAATGCCCATTTTCCGCATTTCTATATGTTCTTGTAGCCAATGATGTTCTTGGATCTACAATATAGTTTTGTATCTTAGATCTATTGGATTAGATATGCTTATACTTTTATCGAAGTGGCCATTCTACTCCAACATTGTATCAAAAACAATGTACTTAACAGTTCCATGGACGTATTTGTGGTCATTTCTTGTACATTAATAAACTTATCTTATCCCATTATCTTATCTGGCAAACTTCTACACATTTGACAATACCCTCTTCTACTTGCATACTTGCTCCTTTGCTTGCTTTCTTGTATTTTGTAGAAATTTGCTGAATAATGATTAATTATCCACCGAGACTATCCTGATCACATTAAATTCGAATTTATATGCAACACATAATCTCTTCCACTCAGATCATCAAACATGCGGAAATAAAATCAAGCGATAACACATCAAATCATCATACACATTAACACAGTATGTATGGGGAAAGCTTATAGCTGAAAACCCCGCAGCTATTGTGTATATTATAATGGAGAAATCAAGTAACACACTCAGTACAATACTCCTCACAAGTACTTAGTACTTTCTCATGAAGTTACTCACAATCTAGCTCAGTTTTGAACAGGTTACTGGTTCAAAACTCACCGCCAATTGCCTTGCCTCTATTGCGCAATCCAGGCCTGTCTATATAGAGATCCAAGGTTCGAATCTCCTTGGCTTGACAGCGCAATTGTCATGGACAATTCCTCCAAGTGTGGTGTAAATCTCATGCACAACTGATGTCGCCACTGATAGCTAACTCCACCCTTTCATCTACCTCTTTCACTGGTCTCCACTGAACTGATCATGCACTGTAGTGAACTGATGTGTTCTTGAGTTGAATCATGAGTTACTAATTAATGAATTAAATAATATTTAATTCACTCCACTCATAACTAATTGATTAGCTAGTTAAACTAATCTCAACTAGTTCAACTAAAATAAACAGAACACAACTCCACTAGCTGTCTCATTAACTCCACCAAACTTCTACCACTGAAGTCCTAACTGAAGTCAACCATGCATGATGCCATCAAACCCTTGGGAATAGCGTAATTCCTCTGTCAGATGCATGAGCCACTTCTGTAGCTCGAACTGAAGTGCTCCAAGAGAGTAAACTGCTATTTATAGTCTAAATATTATTAAGGGTAAATAATATTTGACTTCCCTATTTTTAGGAGAGGCAGTCTAAAAATAGACTTCGACCTCTTCGACCTATAGGTCACAAAAATAGAGTCCCATATATTTTTACCAACATGACCAATACTCCAAGAATCTCAAACTGGAATCCTCGAACCATGCTCCATATGTCTAAAAATAGACATAGTCTAAAAATAGACTTTGCGCCAGAATTTGCCTGCGGGCCCACTTAGTGAAGGCTACTTCATTTCACTAAGCTCCATCATCTTGCTGCATTCTCAACACTCCCTCTCAGCAAGATATGGATTATCTGCAATCCCTATCCTGCCTCTGTGGAATTCGAACTTGCTCCTGGTGAGCGCCTTCGTCAGGATGTCGGCATCCTGATCCTCCGTGGGAACATAAGAAAGCATCATGATTCTCCGCTGAACACAATCTCTGATATGATGGTACCTGATGTCGATGTGTTTGGATCTATCATGAAATACTGGATTAGCCGAGAGTTTAATGCAACTCTGGTTATCACAATAAATCACTGTAGGCTCCAAATGCAACCCGAAAAATCCAACGAGGATCTTCCTCATCCAAATAGCCTCGCATGCAGCCAAGCTTGCTGCCATGTACTCGGCCTCTGCTGAACTGAGTGCCACGGATCTCTGCTTCCTGCTGTACCAGGAAACTGCTGTCGACCCAATGCTGAAAACTCCTCCAGAAGTGCTCTTCCGGTCCGTTGGGATCCCTGCCCAATCTGCATCAGTGAAGCCAGAAAGCTTCGCTCCATCCTCCTGTCTGTACCATAGACCATATCCCGATGTGCCTCTAATATAGCGCAATACATGCTTGCCTGCCTTCCAAAAGAGCTTGGTAGGCTTAACCATAGCTTGCGAAAGCTGGTTAACTGCATAACATATATTGGGTCGTGTATTGACCAGATACATAAGCGACCCCACCAACTGTCGATAGACAGTGGCATCCACTACCTCTGCTGAAGTAGCATCCTCCTTCCTCCAACCACCAAGAAGAGGAGTGTCAACAGGCTTGCAGCCTTGCATTTTGAACCTCTCCAGAATCTCCCGAGCATACTTGCCCTGAGAAACAAACAGTCCTCCGCTGCGCTGCCAAATCTCCAATCCCAGGAAATAATGAAGGATGCCCAGGTCCTTCATCTCAAACTCTCGTGCAAGATCCTCCTTGCATGAAAGTATCAACTACTCATCGCCAGTCAAAATCAGATCATCTACATACAGTACGATGATCAACAGCTTCCCCTCCACCACAATCTGGTACAGGTTTGGATCCGCCTCACTCTCGGAGAATCCAAGCCCGGTGAAGTAGCTGTCTATCCGAGTGTACCAAGCACGAGGTGCTTGCTTCAGCCCGTACAGTGCTCTCTTGAGTCGGCACACATGCGACTCACTGCTGAAGATCTCTAAACCTTCAGGCTGCTCTATGTACACCTCTTCCTCAATAACTCCATTGAGGAACGCAGTCTTCACATCCATCTGATGAATGTGCCACCCCATCTGCGCTGAGAGAGCAAGGATCGTCCGTATGGAAGAGTACCTTGCGACAGGTGCAAAAGTTTCCTCATAGTCAATCCCCTCGATCTGTGAGAAGCCACGGGCGACAAATCTCGCCTTGTACTTCTCCACACTCCCGTCAGCTGCCTGCTTCACCTTGTAGATCCATCGCGAACCCACCACTGATTTCCCAACCGGTCTTGGGACAATCTCCCATGCACTGTTCCTGATGATCGAATCATATTCTTCGATCATGGCATCAACCCATGTGGGTTCCTCCACAGCTTCCTCAAAAGAGGATGGCTCTGTCACAACACATTGACTCATAAGAGCCATGTATCCAGTGTACCGATCCGGTGACTGTCTCTGTCTGCGCTGTGCTGGAGGTGGTCCTACAACCTTCTCTGCATCCCGAGCCAGTCGCTCAGCTTCTGTAGTGCGCATGCGCCCTCTGATGGTTGGCGCTGCCTGGGTGGTTTCTTCCACCTCCCGAACCTCCTCTTGTGGCTGATCCACATCTGGAAGCTCCTCCTTAGGAACTAACAGCTCCTCATCTGCATGCAAGTGTAGCTCCCTCTCAAGCGAACACTGCATGGCTTTCTCCTCCTGAAATTTTATATCCCGTCGCACAACAGTCTTTCAACTGTCTGAAAAATACACCCGGTAGTTGTGAGGTGTATCAGTGTACCCCACAAATATTCCAACCTCAGCAGTTGGATCCAGCTTCCTTCTCGCATCCTTCGTCACATGCATGTAGACAGGAGAACCAAAAATCCGCAAATGGGAAATATCAGCCCTCTTGCCAGAATAAGCCTCCTCTGGTGTACTCATGCCAAGAACCTTGTGAGGACAACGGTTCTGCACATACACTGCTGTATTGCATGCCTCAGCCCACAAGTGAAGGGGTAGGCCCTGATCATGCAACATCGCCCGTGTAGCACCCACGATTGTTCTGTTCTTTCGCTCAGCCACCCCATTCTGCTGTGGGTTATGGAGTGCGATGAGCTCTCTCTGAATCCCTTCTGCGCTGCAGAACTCCTTGAATTCAGCCGAGATGAATTCACCACCGTTATCACTCCTTAGAGCAATCACCTTCTTCCCCGACTCCTTCTCGACCAATGCTTTAAACTCACAGAACTTCGCGAATGTATCGCTCTTCTTCTGCATGAAGAAGATCCAGCACTTTCGAGAGAAATCATCAACAAAGATCACATAATACTTGTGTTTTGTTGTCGAAGCAACTGAGAAAGGACCACACACGTCTGTGTGAACTCTCTCAAGGATCGTCGTGGCGCGACTATCCTTCTCGTGAAAGGTGGCTTTCACATACTTCCCTAAAGTACACCCTTTGCACTGATCTGACTGCGCAAGGGTGCCCTTAGGAAGCCCAGTAGAAATCTGCTGCAGAATCTTCAAAGCTCCATGGTGAAGGTGGCCCAATCTCCTGTGCCACAGTTCGCCCTCATCATCCCGGCTCACCACTTCTCCCGCTTTGCATGCCATTGCTGCGCAGCCATCTACTTGCAACTGATAAAGGTTCTTGGTTCAAACCCCTATCTTCCGGGTCTCTCCAGTAGTCTTACTGCGCAGGAAGGCTTTTCCTTCGCTGAAGACCACATCATACCCCTTATCCTCCAACATCGCCACAGAGATCAAGTTCTTCTTAAATCCAGGTACATGCATGACATCCCTCAATACAAAGGGTTTACCAGACTCCCTCTGAAAGGATATGGTACCGATACCAGTCGCACTGTATCTACCATCATCGCCCATCTCGATGTGCACACCAAAATCTTTTTCCTCCAGATCTGAGAACAAATCCCGATCTCCCGTCATATGAAATGACGATCGTCGCTCCAAGAACCATACCGATCCCATCACACTTGAAACCAAGCATGCGATCAAGAAAGTCAAGCTTAACCGTGAAGCTAAAGCTTCACCATCTCGTTGGGACTTTTCGTTTGCTTGTTCTTCTTCTTCTCTTGGACAATCGTAAGATAATGTCTCGGATCAAGTGGCAAGAAACACTTCACTCTCACTCATATCCCCGCTTTGCCTCCTTTGGCACGTAATGAGAGGTTTTCTTACCCTTCCTCTTCTTTGCTTTGGCAACCAAAGCGCAGTTTTCTTCATCAGCTCCCTTTGATGAAGATCCATCTCGAGTAGTCCTCCTTATCTCCTCCTGCATGAGATCCGCTCAAAGGCGCTCCCATCCCGGCAGCTTCTCCCGACCATTGACACTATCTTGATATGAGTGCCAAGCCTTCGGAAGACCAAGGAGAGCCAGGTCGACCATGTCCTCGTCTTCGACAATCACCCCCACACTTCCCAGCTCATCTCTGCACTGAGTGAACTTCGTGAGGTATTTGGCGATACTGTCGCCTTTCTCCATCTTGATGTTCCCGAGCTTATCTTTGAGCGCCAGCTTCCTTTGGTCACTCTTACTCTGGAATAGATCCGTCAAAGCTTTCCACATTAAATATGGAGTAGCCTTTCCATGCAAGTTGGATACAATATGATCCTTGACGCCCTCCAACAGGATCCTTCGACACTTCGCCATCTTCTTTTGCCATGCATCGACTTCAGCAGGATCAGTGGGCTTTTGGACATCCGTATCTATGAACTCCTTCAGACCATTATCTTCTAATACTGCCTCCATGTGGTCCTTCCATGCAACATAATTCGAACTGCCTTCAAGAGCATATTCGAGGCGCAAACCGTTGAAAGACATTTTCAACACTGGCACCAAGAAAACAAAACTGTTGCAAAATTTCGAATTCCACTTCAAAGCTCAGACGCTTCTAGATCTGTGAGAACAAATTATTTCTAGCACAGAGATCAACTACAAGGGGCATTTACCAGACCTTTCACTTTCCGAAGAAAGATGAATCCGGAGGCTACCTGGCCCGCATGCAGACTCTGTCTACCGAAATAAGTTTGTAATCACTGTGATGATCAATCTCAGCTTCAATAGCTCCGATACCATGTAGAAATTTGCTGAATAATGATTAATTATCCACCGAGACTATCCCGATCACATACAATTCGAATTTATATGCAACACATAATCTCTTCCACTCAGATCATCAAACATGCGGAAATAAAATCAAGCGATAACACATCAAATCATCATACACATTAACACGGTATGTATGGGGAAAGCTTATAGCTGAAAACCCCGTAGCTATTGTGTATATTATAATGGAGAAATCAAGTAACAAACTCAGTACAATACTCCTCACAAGTACTTAGTACTTTCTCATAAAGTTACCCACAATCTAGCTCAGTTTTGAACAGGTTACTGGTTCAAAACTCACCGCCAATTGCCTTGCCTCTATTGCGCAATCCAGGCCTGTCTATATAGAGATCCAAGGTTCGAATCTCCTTGGCTTGACTGCGCAATTGTCATGGACAAATCCTCCAAGTGTGGTGCAAATCTCATGCACAACCGATGTCGCCACTGATAGCTAACTCCACCCTTTCATCTACCTCTTTCACTGGTCTCCACTGAACTGATCATGCACTGTAGTGAACTGATGTGTTCTTCAGTTGAATAATGAGTTACTAATTAATGAATTAAATAATATTTAATTCACTCCACTCATAACTAATTGATTAGCTAGTTAAACTAATCTCAACTAGTTCAACTAAAATAAACAAAACACAACTCCACTAGCTGTCTCATTAACTCCACCAAACTTCTGCCACTGAAGTCAACCATGCATGATGCCATCAAACCCTTGGGAATAGCGTAATTCCTCTGTCAGATGCATGAGCCACTTTCAAGGCTCGAACTGAAGTGCTCCAAGAGAGTAAACTGAAGTTTATAGTCTAAATATTATTAAGGTAAATAATATTTGACTTCCCTATTTTAAGGAGAGGCAGTCTAAAAATAGACTTCGACCTATAGGTCCAAAAAATAGAGTCCCATCTATTTTTACCAACATGACCAATGCTCCAAGAATCTCATACTGGAATCCCCGGACCATGCTCCATATGTCTAAAAATAGACATAGTCTAAAAATAGACTTTGCGCCAGAATTTGCCTGTGGGCCCACTTAGTGAAGGCGACTTCATTTCACTAAGCTCCATCATCTTGCTGCATTTTCAACATATTTGTGTATTTCACATTGTTGTTAATGAGTTCATATTAGATAGGAATGCCCAATTACAACATTTTTATCTCTTCTAAATATTACAGACAAGGAAAATATTTAGACATTGCACAGCTACATGGCAAAGCAAAGGCATTGTTGGCTCGAGGGGTCCTGACCCAGGTTCAGAGGTTAAGGTTTGCCAAAAAACCCCTATACTACTGGCCCTTTCAGCAATGACCTACTTGCGCAGGCCAAGGTCTCACCCAAAGCAGTATGGGAGGGTGTTGGAACCGGGTTTCTGCAACCTAAGAGAGAGTAGGTAATTTGAGGCATGTATGTATTATAACTTACTAGGTTCGCAAGGAATGATTCTATTCGCAACCCTTTTAACAGTGTAATTAGCATATAACAAGAACACAACTATCAGATCTAATCACTACATTCGCATCCATGTGCATGTTATTAAATACCATCACAAGGCACTATAATTGCAGCCAATATCAGATCACAAAGATACTGAAGCCAATTCCAGCACATTGACACATTCGTAGCTTACTTAAATATCACAGATGTGCTTCAGCAGTAACCATAACCAATTCAGATAACACACATATACTTTAATGATACTTCGCATTCATTAACATTCAGATCCACTTACAACCAAAACATGGCCCATGCACACAACCTAGCAGGGTTTGCACACAGCAGGACTGAGGATCTCTGCGCACACAGCCAGTAGGAGTCCTTACCCAAAACAACACAAAACAGATCTAACATTTTGCATGTAGCATCAATATTTCAGCTTTCTTACTTACTAGACCCAACTATCTATCTATTTATACATCTTAGCCTTCGTTATCCTATGGTCCGCAAACCGTGGTTTGTGGACCCTAGAGCTACCCTTTGACCCATTACAAACATTAGGGGCTTTGACCCACCCCAAAACCTCTACGCAGGACCGAATTTAACAAAATTGTATAAAAAACACAGGTTAGGGAACCTTGTTCCAACAGCCCCCAACACAATTTTGTGACTCGTCCTGAGTCACTGCAGCCTTGGGCTCTCCATATTCGTCTGTAAATACTTGATCGCCTCAACCAGTGGGGGCAGCACACCTTCGCTCTGCGCAACAGCATTCTGAGCAATCTCCACCAATTTCTGCGACATTAGACGCTCTGTAGCAACAATGATGCTCTCCAAAGTTTGGTTCAATTGCTTTACTGCGATATCAATGTCCTGCGAGAGCTTGAGGGCTTCATCGGCCCAAGGCTTAAGGTAGTCGCAGAGGACCTTCTTTTTTTGGCGAAGCTCTTCAATGTCGTCTCTCAGCGTGTCGTTGGTACGCAGTCATGCCAGGTGTTGAGCGGGGATCAAAGTAGGCATAATGGATTTCAACTGCTCGAACTCTTCTTCCTTCTAGTGCATCGTTTGAGTAAGTTCTCGTAGGAGAGAATCTCGTTGCACCTTATTCCACAGCTGCATAGCTATCTCCAACAATCTTGCGCCCTGAAAAATCTAATCTGTGATGACATTAGTGGCCTTTGTGACTAGCGCAACTCGCTGGGCCCTTACCTCAAATGGCGTTTCCAGCTGTAATTTAGCCTGCAAGGCTGCAATTTGTTGTTCCATCTCTGTCTTGACTGCTTGAATCTCAGTCCTTGAAGCCTTGAGTGCTACAACAAGCCCCTCAATCTTGGCCTGGGGGGTGGCAGAAGCCAGGATATCTTCAGTGAAATCTACGCAGAGCCTATTGATTAGGCATTCCAACTCTGTCTATTACGCAACGGTGAGGGTACATGCAGCTTCTGCCTGGGACACTTCATCGGTTTTTTCTTTTATCGTCTGCTCAGCTGTACGGAGCTGCTGTTGTACTCGGCGGTCCCGGTGTTGAATTTCTTCGAACAGGGATGCGTGGAGGACCTGTAATGGTTCATGTGGTAGGTGCGCTAGGTCCAATTGTACCTCTGGTCAGGCCTGGACTTGCGCTCCTAAGTCGAGTGGACTTAGCATGAGGGTTGCGCCTAGCAGAGGGCAGAGGCGGCTGTCTGTTGTACTGATCAATGCACTTCTGGTTGTTCGGGCCAACCTTGCCTGGGTCATACTTATTTGCAAGGTGTCAGTCTTCAATTGCAGAGCCCGGAGCTCAGCCTAGAGGGTGTCGACCATGGCCTTCTGTTGCTCTTCCAGAGCTAGCCATTTATCTTCTGCAGCAAGGGTGACTACATCCACAATCTGCTCCAGGTCCTCTTATGTCGAAGTAACGCCTGCGTCTCGTTCTGGCGGTTGAGCGCGATGTTTCTTCCGTCGTCCTTTAGTAGGGTCACCCGTCCATTTCGTCCTCAATGGGAGTCATCACCTCCCGCATCCAGACCCTCTGTGCCCAGATCCTTCTGTGATTCCTTCTATGATTCCTTCTGTAAGTCCTTCTTTGAATCCTTCTGCGAACCCTTCTATGATTCGGAGCCCACTTCCTTCCCAATACTCTTACCCTGTGCCCTGGTCTCCTTGGCAGTAGTGGGCAGGGTGACCTTTGTGGTGCTCGTACATGCAGTGTCCTTCATTCTTGACTTAAAGCCGAGCTTCCAGTGTGGAAGCCAACCAGCAATAATGCAGTCAATCTCCTCATCCTCGACCATGTATGGGAGTGATACCCATGCTGGACCCTTGCAGCCCCTGATCTGTCCATTATGAATTGTTACCTAAAAAGCTATGATGCTCTTGTACTTATCATAAATGGTTGGTGACAAGCGTGGCTAGGAATTGATAGCAACTGTGAGCCCACTCTGAAATAGGACCCAGAAAACTTGATTATCCTCAATACGTTGCGCATCCTTGGAGTCCCACAAGTTTGTGTATCGCGCTCCCTCACACATACCTGGCTCGAGCTCAGGTAGAACTAAGTCTTCAGGGGCTTCCCATATGACCAACGCGATGAGGAGCAGTAGCCATGAGTAGCAGAATGCTTTTCCCTAGTCCTAGGCCTCACACACATTCTCCAGAAATTCGTTGCACAAAAATTGTTGGGTGTGGAGCCTGATTATCTTGTTTACTTTGTATCACAGAATTGGACCCCTGTACCTTAAATGGGGCGGCAACACCGCCCATAAATTAATTTTTTCCGCGCTGACCCCGAAGCTAAAAACAGATGTAAAATTGCCTTGTAAAAGTATAGTAATTTCTAGTCAATCTGGGTCGTTCATTAGGCAAATTATCTGACGGTAGAAGTTATGTTTAGTTTAGGTTTTTTTGCCTTAGAAGGAAACCCCTCACTTTTATGAGGGTATTTTATTGCGGTTGTGTATTGTATGTGTATTCTCGGAGCGAGAAATAGAGATGGAGACTATGAGAAAGAACTGAGGATATTACAATGGATCTGTTGTAGGTTGTGTCTCTTCATTTTGCTGGATAATAGAAAAGGACTGGTTGTTCGGGGTGGACGTAGCCCAAACTGGGTGAACCACGTATATCTGTGTCTCTCTGGTTTTATGTGATTTGTGTGCTTGTATTTTCCGCATATTTTATGTGTTGCATTGCTCTATAATATATAATTTTCTAACAACTGGTATCAGAGCCGAAGGTATATTTGGCTGATAAACTCGCAGGAAAGAAGGGTTCCTGGTTCGAATGGGAGCAATGGCGGAAGATGGTAAGTTTAGGGTCGAGAAATTAATGGCCAAAACTTCCCGCTGTGGAAGATGCACATGGAATATTATCTGTATCAGAAAGATATGTACCTACCATTGAGCGAAAAAACAAAGAAGTCGACGGCCATCACAGATGCGGAATGGAACATTCTCAATAGAAAGGCACTCGGAACAGTACGGTTGTGCCTTGCGGCGTCAATCACCTTCAATATTTCGAAGGAAACAACAACAAAGGGTTTGATGTAGACGTTGGCGAAACTATATGAAAAACCCTCAGCCTCAAACAAGGTATTTCTTATGAAACGACTATTTAATAGGAAGATGTTGGAAGGTGGATCTGTTGCAGACCATTTAAATGATTTTAATACAGTTACCAGTCAGTTAAGTTATGTAGGGGTAAACTTTGATGATGAAGTTAGAGCTCTGTTATTCTTGTGCTCATTGCCAGAGAGTTGGAATAGTTCAGTAACGGCCATTAGTAACTCTGTCTCTGGATCTAGTACTTTAAAGTTTGATGATGTTGTCGGTGTTATACTTAGCGAGGAAATGCGACGAAAAAGCTCCGGTGAGACATTGGGTAATGATTTGAGTGCAGAGTCTAGGCGAAGGAGAATGGAAAGAGGAAAGAGCTCGAGATATCGCAGTAAATCAAGGAAAGGCAGATCCAAGTCCAGATCGGGGATAGTGTGCTAGAAATGCGGAAAGAAAGGACACCTAAAGAAAGACTGTAGATCTCGGAAGGGAAAAGAAGGAGACACACAGCAAGAAAGCAATCATGAATCAAATGTGACAGGTGATGTGTTACAAGATGCTTTGATTCTTTCTTTCGAAAATGTTACTAATTCTTGGGTTGTAGATTCAGGGGCTTCATTCCATGCCACACCTGATAAGAAATATTTTCATGAGTATGTTCAAGGAGATTTTGGACAAGTCCGTTTGGGTGATGATAAACCCTGTAAAATTTTTGGAATGGGTAAGGTTCTTGTAAAACAGAAGAATGGAAACCAATGGATATTAAAGAAGGTAAGGCATGTTCCAGATCTAAAGAAAAATCTGATTTCAACAGGGCAGTTAGGCAGTGAAGGTTGTGTTACAACTTTCACATATAAAGCTTGGAAGGTCACCAAAGGAGCCCTGGTAATAGCAAAAGGTGAAAAGGTTGGTACATTGTATTTATGCAATGGTATTTCTAACTTTGTTAATGCTTTAACTTCCAAAGGAGCAGATGCAGAATTATGGCATCATAGGCTCTGACATATGAGTGAGAAGGGGATGAAGATTCTTCACTCAAGAAAATTGTTGCCAAGTTTGAAGAATGTTGATTTGGATTTCTGTGAAAATTGCATTTATGGAAAACAAAAGAGAGTCATATTTCTCAGAGTTGGGAAAGAAAAGAAGAGCGAAAAATTAGAGCTTGTGCATACAGATGTATGGGGACCTGCTCAGGTATCATCTCTCGGTGGCTCCCGTTATTATGTTACTTTTAAAGATGATGCAACTAGAAAAACCTGGATTTATTGTATTTAGAATAAATATGATGTATTTGATACTTTCAAGAAATGGAAAGCTTTGGTTGAGATTGAGACAGGAAAGAAGTTGAAGTGTCTCAGATCAGACAATGGAGGTGAATATTGCAACAAAGAGTTTGATAGGTACTGTTCATAGCATGGAATTCGTAGAGAGAAGACAGTTCCAAGAACACCACAAGAAAATGGTGTGTCAGAAAGGATGAACATAACAATCATGGAGCGTGCAAGGTGCATGAGATTGCATGCAGGATTGCCTTTACAATTTTGGGCAGATGCTGTAGATACTGCTGTTTATCTAATAAACAGAGGGCCTTCAAGTTCCTTGAATGGTGGTATTCCAGAGGAAGCATGGACAGGTAAAAAGGTAAACTACTCTTTTTTAAAGCCTTTTGGTTGTGAGGCCTTTGTCCATATTAATAAAGAAAATAGAACAAAGCTTGAGGAAAAATCAAAGAAATGTACCTTATTGGATATGGTGTTAATGATTTTGGTTATCGCTTATATGATTATGAAAATCACAAAATCATTAGGAGCAGAGATGTAATATTCAATGAAAAGGTCTTGTATAAGAATCAGTTGCAGGAAAAGAAATAGGAAAAAGAAAGCAAGGAATACACAGTTCTTGATGAGATAACTGAAAAAGTAAAGGTGCCTGAAAATAATAATAATCAACAACCATAGCAGCAGCAACCACCACAACAGCAACAGGCACCTCAAACACCTGAAAGTGGTGTTAGAAGATCTACCAGGATAAGTAGACCCCCTGAACGATACTCTCCTTCATTATATTATTTATTGTTGACTGATTCTGGTGAACCCAAATGTTATGAAGAAGCAATGCAGGTTGAAAGCAGGAAGAAGTGGGAGCTAGCCATGGATGAAGAGATGGACTCCTTAATGCATAACCAGACTTGGGACTTAGTCAGGTTGCCTGCAAGTAAAACTACATTGCAGAATAAATGGGTTTACAGGCTGAAGGAAGAAGATGGAGGAAAACAGAGGTACAAAGCTAGACTTGTGGTGAAGGGGTTTGCACAGAAGAAAGGTATTGATTTTGATGAAATATTTTCTCCTGTTGTTAAGATGACTTCAATCAAAACTATTTTAAGTCTTGTAGCAGCGAAATATTTACATCTTGAACAGTTAGATGTAAAGACAACATTTCTCCATGGAGATTTGGAAGAAGAGATATACATGAAGCAACCAGAAGGATATGAGGTCAAAGGGAAAGAAAAATTGGTGTGCAGGTTAAAGAAGAGCTTGTATGGCTTAAAACAGGCTCCAAGGCAGTGGTATCTAAAATTTGACAAGTTTATGTCTGAACAAGGTTATACTAGATGTCACTTTGATCATTGTGTTTATCTGAAAAAGCAAAATGATGGCAGCTATATTATATTGTTATTGTATGTAGATGACATGCTTGTTGCAGGGTCTAACATGTAGGAAATAAATGTGCTCAAACAAAAATTGGCAATTTCATTTGCAATGAAGGATTTGGGAGCTGCAAAACAGATCCTTGGTATGAGAATAACCAGAGATAGGAAAAATCGAAAATTAACACTGTCTCAGAATGAGTACATAGAAAAGGTGTTGAAAAGATTTAATATGCAGAATGCAAAACCAGTTAGTACACCTTTTGCTAGCCATTTCAAACTTAGTAAGGAGATGTGCCCCAAGACCCATGAAGAAATGGAATATATGTCTAAAGTTCCATATGCATCAGCAGTTGGAAGCTTAATGTATGCAATGGTCTGCACAAGCCCTGATATTGCACATGCAGTGGGAGTTGTAAGCAGGTACATGAATAATCCAGGAAAAGAACATTGGATGGCAGTAAAATGGATTCTCAGATATTTGAGAGGTACCACAAAGCAAGCATTATGCTTTGGTGGTTCAAACATTGCTCTACAGGGATATGTTGATGCAGATATGGCAGGTGACAGAGATAACAGGAGGAGCACTACAGGATATGTATTTACCGTAGGTGGAACAACTGTCAGTTGGGTTTCAAAAATCCAAAGTGTTGTTGCACTTTCAACAACAGAAGCAGAGTATGTTGCTGCTACAGAGGCTAGTAAAGAAATGATTTGGTTACAAAGGTTTATGGATGAATTGGGTAAGAAGCATGATATGGGCACGTTATACAATGATAGCCAAAGTGCCATTCATCTTGCAAAGAACTCAGCATTTCATTCCAGGACTAAACACATACATCTCAAGTACCATTTCATACGGTCAGTATTGGAAGATGGAGAGTTGAAGCTAGAAAAGATACACACTAGCCAGAATCCTGCAGATATGCTAACAAAAGTTGTAACCAAGGAGAAATTGAGAATGTGCTCAGTTTCAATTGGTCTTCAAGGATGACGATGAAGATGAGAAACAGCCAGGTCCAAAGAGGAGTCATTGTCCAGCAAATGAAGCAGCGGTGGAGTTGCTACAATCAGTCTCCAAGTGGGATATTGTTCGGTGTGGATCCTGATTTTCTTGTTTACTTTATATCACAGCATTGGACCCCTGTACCTTAAATGAGGTGGCAACGCCGCCCGTAAATTAATCGCTGCCATGGGGGGTCCAGAGGGGGGTGGCAACGACTTTATGGAGCCCCCCCCTGGCGGGGGGTTTCAAGGGCAGCGCCCTCGAAGCTAAAAACAGATGTAAAATTGCCTTGTAAAAGTACAGTATTTTCTAGTCAATCTGGGCCGTTCATTAGGCAAATTATCTGACGGTAGAAGTTATGTTTAGTTTAGGGTTTTTTGCCCTAGAAGGAAACCCCTCGCTTTTATGAGGGTATTGCATTGCGGCTATGTATTGTATGTGTATTCTCGGAGCGAGAAATAGAGAGGGAGATTGTGAGAGAGAACAGAGGATATTACAGCGGATCTGCTGTAGGTTGTGTCTCTTCATTTTGCTAGATAATAGAAAAGAAGGATTGGCTGTTCGGGGTGGACGTATCCCAAACTGGGTGAACCACGTATATATGTGTCTCTCTGGTTTTATGTGATTTGTGTGCTTGTATTTTCTGCATATGTGTTGCATTGCTCTGTAATATATAATTTTCTAACAACTTCCACCCAAGTGAGCCTTCACCACTCACCTCCAGGCCTGCATTACAATGAAGTATTCCCAGGCTTTTATAGGCTCCATTACATGCAATACCATGGGTCGAAAACCATGGGTGCACAATACCATGTGCCCCAAAACCACTACTATTTACCCTAGTCAACATTGACTCTACCCCGAGTCATGTTTACATAAGAAAAACTCGGACCAGTTGTAGCATACCCCTTTTTCGCAATGGCCTGCTAGCTGAATTATGTATGCAGGAACTGTGGCAACCTAGCACTTGTGCATAATTTTGCATGCTAATAATAAGGTGCCCATGCGAGCACCAGGGTCGCTAATAGTACTTATTATGAATCCCCAAGTGTTCCGCTCCACATGGTAGTCCTCGCGCACCTTCTCAGCGATTTGTTGCTCATAATTTTTGCCAATGCGCAGCATAGGGTCTGGCCCTTCCATGGGGAGACCATTAATACGGTGAATAAGCATGGCATCAAGGGGGATTTGATCCTGGATCCATAATCTGCCATCATGGACCAGGGTAAGCAGTTGGTGCACAAGTCGGTCTATGACGTTGTAGTGGCCAAAATGATGCATCCTTATCAAGTTTAAGAGCTCGGAACCAACAAATCCGCTTGCCCATGGCATGGGAAATACGTTTAGCACATAATCCTCCAATACCCTTTCAAGATATAGCTCAGGTTCCAGTTGTGGGAAGGCGTCCAAATTGGCCAGGTCATGGTCATCGAATTTTATCGAGTGAAGTTTTCCAAAGGAATCGCCAATTATGGGGACCTCTCCCGGAATCAACGACATTTGCAGGTATGTGCGTAAGCCATCGATATTTTTAGGTGTGCACGTCGAGGGCCTACAAGGCCAAACATAGGGCGACAACCAGTTGATTGGTTCAGGGATCTGGGCCTCTTCCTGAGTAGATAGAGGCTGCTTCAAAAGGTTAGGCGAACATGCCTGGGGCACCATTCGGGGGGATTTCACATTCTGAGGGGAGGTGCGGGGCTTCCCTCCAGCCCACTTCACAGGTTTCCCCAACCCTTGGCATTTTTCCTTCCCTTTCTGCTTCCCCTTGCTCGGCATGGATATAACTTCCTCAACTTCAGGGGTAACTTCTAGTACTTCATCAGACTTTTTCTCCATCGAGGCCACGGTCTAGGAAGATTCGGGGGGTTAGACGCAGTCATTCTAGCACGAAAAATGAACTCAGGGTGGCTACTATTTGAAGGGGAAGCACGCTCAGACATGAACAAGGCACAATAAGCACAGACGCTTACAAAACACAAACTGCTCAAGATACACAGAACTCTCTTCTAAGCTATCCTTATGTTTTTATAGCCTTGGAGATCAACCAACGATTGGGTGAAGCTTATCAGGAACTTACCATCAAGTAAACGGTAAAAAATATTTGGAAATCGCCTCATTAATTATTGGCTACCCACTCCTTTCAACAGTAAAATTTGCTTTTTACCCAGTTTTATTGTTCCAACGACTAGTTTTCGCAGTTGTAGATTACCCCTACACTTCCAGCGCACCTTCTGCGCCCTGAGCGCACCCATACGCTCCCAATGCACCTCCTACACTCTGAACACACCCCTGCACTCCTAGCGCACCTCTCTAGGCCTCCAAACCTGCCATCGATCCTTGCACGTACCACAATTCTGCTTGTAATCGTCTCCCTTTGTGCGCGTATTATGCCCCATACAGCTACTCCGGCCATATAGTCATTTATCCAATATGGTTTGAGCCCGCTGCCATTGACATATCGTAGTACCATATCACCATGCATCATGGCTAATCGGATGGCTCCTCCGCCAGTAATTTCCTTCACCATATAAGGGCCTAGCCAGTGCTGACGGAACTTCCCTGGGTGTTTCGCAAACTGACTATCATATAGCAGGACCAATTCTCCCTCTGCAAATGTCTTTTTCCGAATATGTCGATCGTGCCATGCCTTATCCCAGGCCTTCTGAACTTGCTGATGGAAGTTAGCAAAGAAATGATCTTCCTCCAAGGCCAGAAGTTGTGCTAACCATTCCTCCATGATATCAGACTCTGCCATATCGATAAAGGCTATGATGCACAAGCTAGGAACAATATACTCCATGGGCATAATGGCCTCCTTGCCATAGACCATTCTAAAATATGTCTTCCTAGTCAACTTCTTGCAGGTGGTTCGATAGGCCCAAAGAACTGATGGGATGCGCACGTTCCAGTCGTTGCGACTAGCATTACAGACCTTGGTCAGTTCCTACTCCAAGATCTTATTAAAAGCTTCCACATCTCCATTTTCTTGCAGATGATACGTGGTGCTTTTTGTGCGGTGGATTTGAAATTATTTAGTCAAGGCCTATATTATTTCATTAACAAAATATGTACCTCTATCGTTCATTAAAATCTTCGGAAAAACAAACTTGGTCAGAATATGCTCAAAAATGAAGTGCACAGCGGTATCTGCAGTGAAATCCTTCACACCTTGTGCTTTGGCCCATATAGTTACATAATCAGTTGCAGTGATGATGTAGTGCACACCTGTCTTCTTTCCTGGCGAGTTGATGAGCCCCACGAAGTCGATGGCCCATTTTTCAAATGCTTGCAGGGTCGTTTGCAATTGCATGGGAATTATGTCTGTATATCATGGCCTTCCTGTCCTTTGGCGCATATCGCAGGCTTTGCAATAGTCGTGAGATTCACTATGCAGTGTAGGCCACCATAGGCCAGCTCTCAAGATCTTTTGTGCCATTGCTCTCCTACTATGCCCCCGTGAGCTTCTGCGAAGATGGCATGCCTCTCATGCTCCAAAACATATATTTGCAGCTCCTCGTCAGCTCCCAGTTTATACAGATGGCCTACGATGATGGTAAAATTTGTTACGTTGGTTACCAACTATTTCTTATGTTGTACCGAATACTCTGCAGGTGCCATCCCCATAGTCAAGAAGTGAATGATGTCGGCGAAATGCACATCAAATACCTTAATAGTGAACAGTTGCGCCTCAGGCAATCCTTCTTCTAGGTTGGTCATTTCTTCACCACTATCGATTCGGGATAAGTGGTCCGGCCCAACATTCAACTTCCCTGGCTTGAGGATGATCTCAAAGTCATATTCTTGGAACAGCAATAGCCACCGACAAACTCCCCCCCCCCACAAAACAAGCTTATTCACTAGGTAATTCAAAGCCGAGTGATCCGTAGACATCTTGAAGTGCCCTCCTAACAGATAATGCAGGTATTTTTGCAGGGCCTATACCATGGCCAACCCCTCACGCTTCGTAGTGGAATAGTTTCACTCCACACCAGAAATTTTCCTACTAGAACATGCAACTGGATGGTCAATGTCTCCATCTCCAGGATGTGTAAGGACTACTCCCAGGGTGATCCCCGATGCATCTACGTGAACATAGAAAACCTTATTCCAGTCAAGAAAGATGAGAATAGGCGCAAAGACCATCTTCTCCTTGAGTAGCTTGAAGCTCTTCTGACACTCCTCGTCCCAAAAAAATGAAACGTCCTTCTTTAGCAATTTTTCCATAGGTGTTGTGATCAGCGCGTACCCTTGAATGAACTTCCTGTAGTAGCCTATGTGTCTAAGGATAGAGCGCAGCTGTTTCTCAGTTGCAGGTACTACCAATTTTATGATAACTGCCACCTTGGCGGGAACAACCATCAATCCTTATTGACAAACTATGTGACCGAGCAAGATCCCGAAGGGTACACAAAATATGCACTTCTTGATATTCAGGGAAATCTAGTGCTTTCTATAGGCGTCCAACATCATGTGCAGGTTCGAGACGTGCTTCTTTACCAACCCGAAGATGGTCCAGTCATCAAAATATACCTCCAAAAACTTGTGGATGAACTCTTTGAACACTGTGACCACTACCCACAAAAAGATGGCAAGGGCATTCTTGAGCCCAAACGGCATTGTAGTATACTGAAAATATCCCCATTCAATGGCGAATGTAGTTTTGTTGCGATCTTCAGGAGCAATCCTGATCTGATGGTAGCCCAAGAACCCGTCTGTGAACGAGTATGCTTCCCCCCCCCCCCCCATGCTGTCAAGGATTTCATTTGAGAATGGCGTAGGGAAGGGATCATTCAATTTGCGTAGGTCAACACAGATCCGTATCTCTCCCTTAGTCATTTTCTTCTGAACCACCATAGGAATTATCCAATCTGACTATTCGACTGGTTCGATGATACCTGCGGCTATCATTTTTTTGATTTCTTCCTTGACCTTTTGTTTGTACTTAGGGTTCAACCGATAAGGGCACTACTTCACAGGGCGCACATATAGTTTTAAAATGCGCATGACCCCTAGGTCCCCTGTAATCCCTTTGAGTTCCAAGAATTTTTTCGGGAATAAGTCTTGGTATTCCGTGAGGAGTTCTGCAACTTTTCCTATAGTATCGTCATCCCAGTAGTCCCCAATTTTAGCCATCTTAGGTTGCTCCTCCATTCCAATGTTGAATTCTCACAACTTCAGAGGCTTAGTGACATCGACGGTCTGCAGTGGGGGTTCATCATGTAATATTCCTAATTTAGCTTCAGCTAATAGGAATATTATATTTTTCTTTTGTAACCTAGATGCATGAATAATTGAGCAAGGAGGCTCCTAATTTTCTCAAGCATGAATAAAAATCCTTCCTAATGTGAAATGGGATCATGTAATAACCATTTCAAGCATCCACATGTGTGAACAAGGTCTAAACTATGTGGGCAAGGTCAAATTTGACCAAGTCAACATGATTTATTCTCAAAGAAGTGGATCTTACATAAAGCTAGCTCAATGTGAATAGAGATCAACCCAGCTAGATAAAATGAAGGCACCTTGAGTGTGAAAAGGGACAGGGCATGAAGAATCATTCAAGGTTGACCAAGTCAAAAAAACTGTCTAGATACATTGCACCATCTTGTTAGACAATGCAGTTTTTGTGGAGGAGCCTCTGCATGGAAGCAACCTCATAGTGGGTGGGACCCTTGGTGAGGAAGCTCATCAATTATATAATGAAGGATATGGAAAGCATATGGGCATATTGGAGATTATATTTTCATGAGTTCTGCTTATACTTCCGGCATACTTAGCTGTTTAGCTAAGTTGCTGCATTGCTTAGTGCAAGAGTTTGCCCGGGTGGGGATTCCCTACTCTTCCTTGGAGATCTTGTTCAAGAAGTCTAGGAGTATGTTTCTGATCTGAATTTTCCACTACCTGATTTTGGGCCAAGCATATACCTTTAGCAAAAACGCATTCCCTTTAGAAAACTGCGTTACTTCTTAAGGTGTGCAATGGAGGGGGTTGAAACCCCATTTTGAGGAGCTAGTTTCCCAAGAGGAGGACCAGCCTTTCTTTGGGAAAGCTAGAGGGAGAATCTACAGCCATTTCTTTTCATTTTCAGCCATCTATTTCATAGCTTCAGCCATACATCATTATTCAGCCATAGATTTTGCAGCAGATTCTCTTGTATATCTTTTCTGTCAAGAAACCCTTGCCGGGTCTTCTTGAATTTGTGTAAAAGAGATTAGATCTCTATTTTTGTACATCATTGAGTATTATAATAACATTATCAGTCATATTTCTCTATTTTCTAAGTTAACCTATCTTTAGACTGCGCAGTCACTTGTGCAGCTGCTCCGGCATTTTGCAGTCTTGGGGTTTTGGCAATTTTTAGTTGTCTTGGGCATGGGAGGCATGTTTAACTAGGCTAAAGGAATTTGTTTCTAAAAATATTTTGCATGAATGTCCTATATTGGCCATTCTAAGGAAAACAACTGTTATTTTCCACTGTTTTAACTCAGTGTTCAGAAAATAGTGTTTTTGAGGCAAAAATAGTTGCTTTTCCCCACTTGGTGAACTGTATAAGTGCATAGTTTGTTGTTGTGATTGTTCTTATGATGGATATGTGTTCAAACACATTACATGATTTGATTACTTTATTTTCTCCAACTTTTTAATACCTTAAGTTATTCTTATTGTTGTAGAAA
The DNA here is from genome assembly GCA_034641835.2 of Pinus albicaulis. NCBI lineage: Eukaryota > Viridiplantae > Streptophyta > Pinopsida > Pinales > Pinaceae > Pinus > Pinus albicaulis. Next base: position 230,387,885 of record CM076578.1, read on the forward strand.
ATTCCAGTTTTGGAACATTACAGTGGTATCGGAGCAACAATCTTGGCTCAGCCTATGAGCCCAAGAATTATGGAGTCTTCTCATGGGGAGGAGGAGATTTGAAGAAGAAATCATATCAAACCCTTATTTTCTAGAGAAAGGAGGTTCTCAAAACTTCTTTTTCCAAATCTGCAGGGTAGAAGCAAGGGCATCAAAGAAATGAGGAGGGAGAAATCTGAAAATCCCTCAGTAAGATCTATACAAGAGGAAGAATCTAAATCCTCATCTTATGGATATGATCACTCATCCATATCATCAAATATACCATGTTCTATCGGCAATTTATTCATGAAGAGGAAGAAAGGAGATGTGCCAAAGAGAGATACTCTTGGTTATTATTTGCAGGAATATGAAGATCAATCCGAGGAGTTCAAAGATCACTTGAACTTCCAAGGGTTTTTCCAAATGAAGGAGGAAAAGAGCACAAGGAGCAAGGAGAAGGGTGAGGGTAGATTCTTTCTATCCACTTTTGATGGATCGCCTCTATGTCTAGCTAGGGCTTGGGTGAAGGAGCTAGACACCTTTGTGCAGCAACATCAAGTTTCAGAATTTGAGGCCATCAAAGTAGCAGCGCTGCATTTTGCGGGTAAGGCCTATGCTTGGTGGTTGTTTGAATCATTTTCCTTAAATAATGAAAATACATCTACTTATTCAAATTTCATTGAAATATTAGTAGAGAGGTTTGATGATACTTCATGCGAAACATATTCTATTGCAACTATCAAACCACATCAAACAAAACTTTTGCATGAGTTAGGAGGGTCTATCTATCCAACTCCATTTCTGAAAACCAATGAAGAAGAGGTGAGCTTGCTTGATGCTTTGCCAAGGGAAATATCTCCTTTGGATGAAGGGTTTTCTTCTCAAAGAAAAGACATGAAGATTCCTTCTTCAAAAGAAGACCAAGATTTGAGGTCTCTTGTTGAAGATAAGGCAACTTCAACTATTGAAGAGGAGAAAGGGAAGGTAGGAGAGAATAACGTAGTCATGACAAGGGCACCTCAAGCACCTCATGAAGAATAGGATGGAGCATTTTCTCCAAGAAAAGAAAATCTTGCACTCTTGCAAGGAGTTCCACAAGGTCTCACACATAGAGCTCTTGGCATAACACATGAGCAGCATGAACTTTCATGGCCAAGTGATGGGATCTTGAATATAGGAGGAGGAAAGGAGGAGGAATGGCATCATAAGATGAAGAGAATGAACCCTTCTCTATTTCAGAGTTTGAAAGAACAAAGAAGGCAAAACGACCCATGCAACAAAGGTAGGGGCAAATCTGTCCACCTACATTCACATCCTACTCTATGACTTGATGCCTCTTTGCAAGTAGGCATTTCAGCAAGAAGACCTCCTGATTGGAGGAAAACTAAAGTGTTATCTCAACTATATGCAGCAGCAACATATTTGTTCAAAGATGGAACCTTGGAAGGAGCCACTACAGCGCTACGAACCATTGATGGGAGGCTAGGCCCAATTTCCGAAATTGACCTTGCTTTCCTCCATTCATCTATTTGCGTTGGAGGGAATAGATTTAGAAATTTGTGCTAATATGAGCATAGTATCAAAAGACTAATCCATATCTTTGGGGCAGAAAAAGATACTCCAATATGTAATCAAGATTTCTGAACATAACAAAAATATGATTTCAATTTTGTATGCAGGAGCAAAAAGGTGGAAGTTTTTGAGAAAGAGAACCTTTCAAAGGAAGGGTGACTCTCCTAAACTTCAATCTTGTCTTGAGCAAGATCAGCTCAAGAAGGGTAGCAAAAGAAAGTTGGGAATACTCCAACATGTGACTTTGACATCAAGCATGTCAAGGAGGAGAGCCATCATGTGACAAATGCATCATGTCATACTTCTACAGCGTTGTCAATGTTGGGAAGCCTAGACCCTTATTGGGAGTCCCAACTCTTGATGGAATATTCTAAGGACATATTCACATGTAAGGTTCTTGATGGGAAAGCATTGGATGAAGAGTATGAGGTAGTTAATGGAATCATTTATGTTCATAATCAGATCTACTTAACCAAATATTCCAAGCTCAAGGATAAACTACTTGATACAACTTATGAGGTCTTGCTTTCAAATCCCACTAGTTTCATTAAAACATGTCACACTATCTTAGATGGATTCATGTGGGAAGATTTCAAAGAGGAGATGCACTCTCATATGAGTAAGTGCATGAATCATTTTTTGGTTGAAGAGGAACATAGCTCTTGGGAAGAGTTATCATTATCACCTCCTTATTCAGTGAGTGTGAGAGGGAGCTCATCCATGAACTACCTTGCTGATTTTAAACAAATGTATGACAAACATTGTATTGCTAAACCTCATGATGTATTTATTATATACTTGCAATTTCTTAACACTCATGTGCAGGTCTTGGCTCCAAGAGGGGGCACTTTTGCTGATGGGCTTCATGAGCCACTTTGGGCCATGAACAATGGTGATGTTGGCCATTTTTTGGGAGATCTTGGAGAGATGATGTACTCTTCATGGTATGGTTCCTTAACACCAACCATCATACACCTTCTCCAAGCATGCAAGAAGGATGGGGCAGCAAGCAAGTGTTGGGGAGAACGCTTGTCATATCATATCCTATGGCAGTTAGGAGGAAAACTGCATTGGTTGCACATGAGGGACCATTGTCCTTCTCCCTTATTGTATATGGCAGCTATCATGATCTTACTTATGATCCCACATGCTGAAGATGTTCTTATCTTTGTTGGGGGCATGGTTGGAGGAGAGGCACACTTGTTGGATGTGTCTTTGGGGGAAGAAATTCCCTACCTTTTCCGCACTACATGTTCCAATGAGAGCATGAGAAACTATATGGCCACCATTGCATATCACTTGTTTCTTTATGATGTGGACCGTATGTTTTGTTGGAGCACTTGGGGCATGCCTCTCATGAGAAATTGAAAGGATATTTTCTATGAATTACCAAGCTGGAGGGTGATTCATTTTATTTGGATGATAGCATGGAGGAGGGAGACCTCCATTAATGATGAAATTCCCCATGATTGTCATCACTTCTTCTTGAGAAGGCCATGCATCAGCAAGAAGGTTTCTACAACAATCTTCCATTCTTTCATGATGAGAGCCATTCGGTTTATTCCCCAAATGCCAACTTGCACACTTGGAAGGAGCCATTAGGAGATAGAATTTTTGCAGAAATTTTGAAGCAATGGAGGAGACTATGGGATGAGAGGGTGTAGCAGCGGAATTCGTAAGTTTGGTTACTGTAGCAGCAAGATTTGTAGATTTGTAGACTTAATAGCAAAAGCAGATTTAATTATAAAAATACACGAGGTATTTATAATAATAAATATTTATTAATATGATATGATATAAGACAATTTGAAAGTTACAATGAGGTCCCGATTTTATACCTATGAAGGTACCTTTTCACGAATGGGCATGTCTTTTAGACATGCTTTTTCATTAACCTAATGACTATTTTACATAATCCCTATTTGATTAATTAGTAATTATATTTATTCTATTTATTCTATTAATGACTATATTTATTACTTTAGTTATGAATTAGGTTCATAACATTGCCTTCTTCTCGAAAAGCTTTGTCCTCAAAGCTTAATTTCTGACGATTCCCTTCATCTGGCGTTTGTCATCTTGGGTTATGTAATTCATCATTGATACTTGGCTTGAATAATTATCCAGTAATGTTGTCTTGAAACCGGATTCTCTCTCTCTCTCTCTCTCTCTCTCTCTCTCTCTCTCTCTCTCTCTCTGTATATATATATATATATATATATATATATATATATATATATATATATATATATATATATATATATATATATATATATATATATATTTTTTTTTTTTTTTTTTGCAAAATCAAGCTTTCATATGAGCGAGAATGCCATGGCAACGTCCAACATATAATCTATAACTGTAAATTTCAGTAAGCAGAAACCAATTTTCCCCCTTGCATCTCTTTAATCTCAAAATTGATGTATTGATATTGTTTTAAAAACCTACTTTCTCAAATCTCCACCTTTTTGCTTCGAGTGCTTTTCTTCGAAGTCGAAGATGCATCTCCTAATGTATTTAATTAACCTTCAGGAGGAGCTAATTCTGGAATTTGGGATCAAAAAGTCTAAAGTTGCAGCCCGCGTAAAAACATCTAGAGTCAATAGCGCATCTGGTAAACTTCTGTGTTTTTGCGCTCCAGAACCCAAGTATTTGGCAATTGTACGGAGCTTGTTGTTTTTCAACGGAAAATAATTTCTGAACAATATAAGAGTGTCAATTATCCCGATATCCATAGGCGGACGCTGTCCTATACTCTGGAAGGCTTGACGTATCAAGCAGGCATGTTTTTTTTTTGTAACTATATAAATAATGAAATTAATTAATTTATATATATTAATTAATTAATTAAATTAAATTTTATAATTGTAACTATATGTATGATATATATGTACGATGTTCCCAACGGTTAGCACCGTTTGACTGCGAGTCAACAAATAGACATCCACGCGGCTCCATAGCATCCACGCAGGCTCCATAGTCACCCACGTGGCTCCAGCCGAGACACAGGAAGTGCACCGGTGGCCAAAATGCTTCATGGTCGGGTGGCTTTAATGCTTCAGCTTCTGCAAGATCGTGAAATTGACCATGTATGTCACCACAGATTGTAACAGGTTTCGGATGGAAGGGTGGATGAAGATTTGGGCGTACAGGGACAATGTGCAGTGGAAATGTCGTGGACAGGAGTGTCTGAGGGCGTCGGTGACAGTGCAGCGGTGTTGTTGCACAGATAAGCTCTAGAAATCGCGTGCAGTCTGAATGGTCATCAGGTTTGAACTAACAGCGTACTTCATCTTCACTCATTTTCAGCACGTGTATAGTTTTGAGAATTTCTCGGAACTTCTCCGTTGCCTCCTCCTGCGAAATGCCGCTATGGACAGCCTTGTCCGGGTGGAATTCCCGGGCCAACGTTATATAGGCTGTACAGATACGCGCGTAGAGCAGCGGAAGTTTTTTGCGGGCTCTATAGTGGAAAATGGGTCTTGACAAATTGGGCACATCATTCTGTCACCGTTTTCACTTTCTTCGTTAATCATAATGGATGGAAACCCATCCACTGCAACACTAATATTATTCACGGTAAATCCTTGCTCTCCAGAGTGAACAATGATAATTTCAGCTCTTAAATCAAAGTTATGCGTATAGCCTTGTACATATGGTTTGATCTCACGCCATGAGAATCTGGAATTCCATATAATTTGACCTTCAGTCAATCCTTCTCCGTTAGGTTGGCGATAATCTTGTATGTATCGAACAACAATAATGTTGTGAGGAAATGTAAATGTTGTGAGATAGTCCTCATCTTCTCTTTCAATGATCCCATTATCCAATATGAAACGATGAACATCGTCTCTACGCCACCGATCATCTAATTCACGTATTTTAATATTTTCTGATAAAAAATTTATTTCCAGAGGCTGGCACCCATAATCTGCATGAACTGTACTAACCCTCACAGTAGACACCAAATGATCATCTAAATTTCTAACAAGATTAATGAAGCCCTTGAAATTTCCCATGCGATAACACCTTAATACATTCCTAGCAAATTCCATATTTTTTTATTTCCATAGTGATGGTCTTATACTCTGAGACCATACAACAAGTGTTTCTCCCTGCCATAGCTTGTAAGACCCCAGATTCATAAGAACATACTAACAACAGAATTCAACTTGATTTTCAGAACTGGATTCACTTTTTTTGGTGACATGATACAGATCAAGAAGGGATTTGAGACATTTGGAAAGCTGTTCCAAATTCAGGTGAAGCAATGATGTATCTTTATTGTTGCCAAGATGTTGAAGCTTGTACTATGACAAAATGTGAAACCTGACCATTTGTTCATGCATGACTATTTATTGGTGATTAATAATATTTTGGATGGTCAGATCCTCGCGGATTGAACGTGTGCGATCAAAGACAAACTCATGCACAACTTAAAATCAATGTTCTGAAGTGTCAAGTAGCTTCACTAAATATTTCAGTGTGTTCCATAACACTGTAAGTGGCCGTATATCTGATGGTTGAGTATTTGAAATTGAAATAATCCTACAAAAAAATTTAACAGCAGTACTAGTAGAAGTCTTCTGTGGGTTTCCATTTAACCTTTCAAAAACTGCCAAGTCTCCCAGTCTCCCTCTCTGTGCCCTCTCCTTGGCAGGACACATATCGGGACAAGTGCCTGAGATGCATGGCATGAGATCATTCTCGTCTGCAGGAATATAACTGATTGATATAGAAGTTGGGTTTCTCTCTATTTCCGACAGAGAAGCATTTACTTTCCGACAGCTAGGAACTAAACCTGTATAGCTGCTAGCCACCGTAGGTAAATAGAGTGAAGGGATGCTCCCAGAAGGAAATACAAAGCCATTGCTAGGGTGACCACTAGTCTGCTCCAAAGGACCACCATTGGAAGAACATGATGTATGTGATATTGGATCTATCACCAAGCTCTCCATAATCATGCTTCTATTTCCTGAAAGTGCTGATGATTCTACATTCATATCACACAACTTCTTTATATTTTTCTCATGAACCTTACTGTTGTTGGCAACAATATTTCTAGTATAAAATGTACATTTATGTCCTGCAAAATATTTGTCTCCACGCTTCCAACATTTCCCTTCTTCTTTACTTTCAATATTAGTTGGTTGTTTTCCTTTATTACGCATTGGTGGGGGAATGTATTTACTTGAATTTAACACGAATGTGCTACTTGATTTTCCCTTGGCATAACTAATTGCCTTCTCATTATTACATCATTTTTCATCTTCTCTATTATGGATTACAGCAGAAATTTTTTTAAGACCTGCAGAAATTTTTTTATAACCGTTTGTGACTGTTGCACATGAATTCTCTAATTGTTGAAGCTTTTCTTGAATTTTTCTAATATGCTCAATTTTTTTGGGATCTTCACGTAATGGCACATTATACGGTAAACAATGTTCTCGGGCTTGTAAACTACGTTCGTAGGCTTGTAGAACGATGTTGTGTGCCATTGCTTTAACTTGTCCTTAATATGGCTCTGATATGGCTCTGATACCACTGTAGCAGCGGAATTCGTAAGTTTGGTTACTGTAGCAGCAAGATTTGTAGATTTGTAGACTTAATAGCAAAAGCAGCTTTAATTATAAAAATACACGAGGTATTTATAATAATAAATATTTATTAATGTGATATGATATAAGACGATTTGAAAGTTACAATGAGGTCCCGCTTTTATACCTATGCAGGTACCTTTTCACGAATGGGCATGTCTTTTAGACATGCTTTTTCATTAACCTAATGACTATTTTACATAATCCCTATTTGATTAATTAGTAATTATATTTATTCTATTAATGACTATATTTATTACTTTAGTTATGAATTAGGTTCATAACAGAGGGCCACAAGAGGAAGAGGGGAAATTTTGCAACACCCTTGCAATTTCTTGAGGACAAGCAACATTTGGGAGGGGGAGACTGTAATATTCCTAATTTAGCTTCAGCTAATAGGAATATTAGATTTTGCTTTTGTAACCTAGATGCATGAATAATTGAGCAAGGAGGCTCCTAATTTGCTCAAGCATGAATAAAAATCCTTCCTAATGTGAAAGGGGATCATGTAATAACCAGTTCAAGCATCCACATGTGTGAACAAGGTCTAAACTATGTGGGCAAGGTCAATTTTGACCAAGTCAACATGATTTATTCTTAAAGAAGTGGATCTTACATAAAGCTAGCTCAATGTGAATAGAGATCAATCCAGCTAGATAAAATGAAGGCACCTTGAGTGTGAAAAGGGACAGGGCATGAAGAATCATTCAAGGTTGACCAAGTCAACAAAACTGTCTAGATACATTGCACCATCTTGTTGGACAACGCAGTTTTTGTGGAGGAGCCTTTGCATGGAAGCAACCTCATAGTGGGTGGGACCCTTGGTGAGGAAGCTCATCAATTATATAATGAAGAAGATGGAAAGAAAATGGGAATATTGGAGATTATATTTTCATGAGGTCTGCTTATACTTTCGGCATACTTAGATGTTTAGCTAAGTTGTTGCATTGCTTACTGCAAGGGTTTGCCCAGGTGGGGATTCCCTACTCTTCCTTGGAGATCTTGTTCAAGAAATCTAAGGGGAGGTTTTTTATCTGAATTTTCCACTACCTGGTGTTGGGCCAAGCATCTACCTTCAACAAAAACGTAGTCCCTTCAGAAAACTGCATTATTTCTTAAGGTGTGCAGTGGAGGGGGTTGAAACCCCATTTTGAGGAGCTAGTTTCCGAAGAGGAGGATCAGCCTTTCTTTGGGAAAGCTAGAGGGAGAATCTACAGCCATTTCTTTGCATTTGCAGCCATCTATTGCAGAGCTTCATCCATATAGCATTATTCAGCCACATATTTTGCAGCAGCTTCTCTTGTATATATTTTCTGTCAAGAAACCCTTGCCGAGTCTTCTTGAATTTGTGTAAAACAGATTAGATATATGTTTTTGTACATCATTGAGTATTATAATAATATTATTAGTCATATTTCTCTATTTTCTGAGCTAACCTCTCTTTAGACTGCGCAGTCACTTGTGCAGCTGCTCTGGCATTTTGTAGTCTTGGGGTTTTGGCAATTTTTAGTTATCTTGGGCATGGGAGGCTTGTTTAACTAGGCTAAAGGCATTTGTTTATGAAAATATTTTGCATGCATGTCCGATATTGGCCATTATAAGGAACACAACCATTATTTCTGTTTTAACTCATTATTCATAAAATAGCGTTTTTGAGGCAAAAATAGCTGCTTTTCCCCACTTGGTGAACTGTATAAGTGCATAGTTTGTTGTTGTGATTGTTCTTATGATGGCTATGTGTTCAAACACATTACATGAGTTGATTACTTTATTTTCTCCAACTTTGGTATACCTTAAGGTATTCTTATTGTTGTAGAAAATTCCAGTTTTGGAACATTACACAACAATCGCGCGCTCTCCCTCCGCCTCCGGGATAGAGACATTTCGTAGGTCTTCATTACACTCTTCTACTGCTCAATTGTGGTAGTTGAAAATATCCTGCATCTTTTTTTCCCATGTTGGTACCCCCTATGCAGTGCAAGGGCAAGATTCATCAAATACTAAGGCATCTATATCCTGCAGAGCTTCGTCGAGTGCCTCTGTTCCACCTACCAACCCAAATGTCCATACAAACTCGTCCTTCAATGTTTCCCAATGGCGGGTGTGTTGGTGTAGTTCTACATCTAAATACCATGCAGTGGGGATTGGCCCCAAGGCATGAATGAATATGTGAACCCATTCCTCCGTAGTTCGTTCGCACCATTTCTCCCTCCATACGGACAAGTGCTCACCCGGGTCCCCTGGGCCAAGGAAGTCTTTACACGCAGGTGAACCAAAGGTTCAAACCATAGGACCATCATGTCTCTACACACTTCCCAATCCTGGAACGTCCCTTTATGCCTTTCCCACCACCTTGTCGGGGTTGCACGCTTGGCTAGATTAAGGGCTCACATCCTTTTCTCTCGTGGGACTTCAGCTTCAAATGATCGCAAAAACTCCCTAATACTACCAGATCCATCAAATTAGGGAATTTCTCTTACCTATGAGGAGATACATCGGAAGTTATTTGTGATTCTAAGACATCGTAGCGCAGATACATCATGTAACCGATTCTACCAATTTTATATCTCCCCATCAGAGTCAGAGAAGCATTCGTTGTCCTTCTCCAAACAAAGCACACCATCAGTCGTAGGGTTGATCCAATCTTCATCCCAGGTAGTTAACTTATATATGTGATCCACATCCTCCTCTTCATGCATTGGTTCTGTATACCGCTCTCCTTCTGCATGGACTAGGGGGACTATCACCCTTGTATCCTCATTCTCAAACACCATGCTTCTTTTCTTTAGGTTGATAATACCTCCCATGTCTATTTCCCAATCCAATCCTAGGAGTGCAGGATAGGGGTCCGCATCTTCCACAATCTGAATTACCTCAAAGTCGGCGCGGACCTTAACTCTTGTGATATCTACCATAATCTTTGACAACATCCCCAATGGTATGATCTTATGTTGGTTGGCCATGCGCAGCTGGATAGTAGACCATTCCAGCTTAGATTCTCCCATCCGCTACCAAGTTTGCTTGGGCAGTACATTCGCATCTGACCCCAGGTCCAAAATAACCTGATCCATTTTGTTGTTATATCATCCACCCTCTCCATGTGTAAGAAACCATTATAAAGGGGAAACCATTATAAAGGCAGATTACCCGATAGTATTAAAAGTTAATGTTTCAAAAGGCATGAGAGAGGAACAAATTAAAATGAGTCACATATGAAGAGGGGCAAGCACACTTTAAAATAATGTGGGAGGATGTAAAAAGGTCTTAACCGAAGTAAAAATATGAAAGGCACAGAGAAAATGATATGTGGCGGGACTTAATAATTCTCCACACATTCGCAAAGAAGAACACATGAGTAATTCCGGGGGGTCAAGGATGATAAGGGGAAGGCGGAAGCCTCCCCCCCCCCCCCCCCCTCCCCCCCCACTAATTCTGATGACGTGGTAGAAATGGGACCCATGGTTAAGAACTAAGCAGGAGGAAAAACCCCAGGTCTGAAACTGTTACGATACTCCGCCGGCGTTTCCAGTAGGCCTGATCCCGGAATACAGCTGTCACCACGATCCAATGGTAAGGTATGTCCTAGGACACCCGGTACATGACCAGTACCAGTATTAAACCTGATGTGTGGTATGCACCTGACCGAAACCAGATAAGCAAATGACCCAATACCACGTGTCTCAATGTCGGCGTCCTTATGATGCCAGCCCTAATAGCATTACCATAATCTCGTTTCCTGGGTTGTTTAAATCGTATAACTCTGTTCCGCAAGTTATTGTGGTAAAATACTCTTTGTTTACAGTTATTGTATAAACAACAGCTTGAGCACCCAGTACTAGGTCCGCCCAGTCATTGTCAATCTCCCTGCGTCATTTTCCCGAGCAGTATACCTATTTCGCAGGTATTCCTCCCGTTTATACTATCTGGTTTCCTTTCGCTTTTAAATTTTTATAATGGTCATGGGTAAAGTCACAGTCAAGAAGTCAAAGCCTGAAACTCCCCAAGTCCGTGAGTCCAGGGCTGCCCCTGGACCCGAACCTTTCACAGATTTGCAAGCTGACATCCAAGACCCACAATACCCATTTTTCATTAGTAGCGTCAAGCATGAGCTTTTCAAGAAGCATGTGGAAAATAGAGATAGGTTTCGAGTCGTTTTGTCTGGACTGTATCATCATATTACTCCCCCTTTCTACCGAGTGGTTGAATTCATTTTTTGGCTCCGGGATGCTTACGATGAACGCCGAGGCATGTTCCTATCTTCTTAGGGGAACAAAATATTTAGCATATCCCTCAAAATCATCAGAAAATCTCTCTATTATCCTACCAGTTCTAATTATGTCAGTTTCAATGAAAGGACACTGTCTCATCAATTTTCTAAGTTACCATAGAGGCAACAGAGCGATTTTATCGTCGCCATTACTGACTCTCGTCTCACAGCTCTCCCCTCTGCTAATCTAGTGCCCCTGAGTCTGTTTAAGGAATAACTACAGCCTACCCTCGCCCTCATTGCAGGACTACTAGGTGTAGAAAGGTTAGAGCAAGTTTCAAAAGAATGCATAGCCCTTTTGTGGTTAACGTCGTAGCTCGGTGTCGTCTGGGATATCCCTGGTTTTTTGGCCTCTACCATCCAAGCTCAGCTCCAAGACCTCTCCGACACAGGTCATTTTCATTTCTGTTCCATGGTTTTCTATCTTTTCCTCTTTCAACAGGCCAATAAGTTTGAGGGTTTGGGTTTAGAAAAAGTCTATAAGATAAACTCTCAATCAAGACTGATTTTTGACTGGAATCCCGCAACACATCTGTTGGTAAATTGGGTGGGTTACTCAAATTTCTTGAATGATTTCATGCCCATAGCTTACAGCATTATCCATGATAATTGTTGAGTCTCAAATCTGCATCTTTTCCATACACCTTTCTAGACCTTTTTCATTCACCTGAACCTTCTAAGTTGTCAATATCATTGCATATCAATTGTAAAAAAGCATCTAAAATGGTTTTTAACTATGTTTTGTGTCTGCTGTTTGATTTAGATTTTTGCTCATTTAGCTGTGGAATCTTGCCACTTTCCGCAGCTGCTGCAACTTTCCGCAGCCATTTTGTGAAAGTCTATGTTACAGGTGTCTTCAGGAAAAACGAGCCACATGGGCAAGTCAAAAATGATGTGGACATGGATCGTGTCCTATTGGCTCGAGCAAATTCACCTAAGGAGGCTGCGGTCAAAGGTGGCCAAGTGGAAGTCAACCGTAGAGTCCCACGGTGGACAGTCCTTCCATGCCATCACGTGGAGGAGGAGAAGGACCGTTTTCTGAGTTGCGGAGACACATCAACACCGTACACGGCTCCATAACATGCCTGGTTCCACAGCCGAATTCAAACATCCACTCTTCATAGATTTACTCCTCAACGCGGCCATGATCCTAGATCTCTGGACGTAATGGTTTATGTGTTCTCTATCAGCATAAACTTTAGGAAATTAGTTATATCACCTTCAGTTATAAATAATGTGTTTTCATACGCATAATAGTTAGCCTCCATATAGCTTTGTAATGTAATTGAGTTGCCACTGTACTATAATATCATGACTGCATTTTAATATATAAGAAGACTCTGTTTCCAAGCGTAATTCGTATTTGAAGGTTGTTGTTGCAGTGTTGGTGCAGACACCGGAACATCACTTTGCCTTTGCACGTTCGTATAGTTTCTTGTCGTTTTCTTTAAATCTATCAAAAATACAATCATTTATGTGCTTCAACATATCGTAGCTTCATGGTATTTATGATTCATCTCCGTTTATAATCTTTTGCGCTTTACATTTTACTTCTGTCCATAATCTTTCATGTTTTATGTTGTTTTTAACTGATCAGTGTTCTTGTTTCAGATTACAAATAGGCAGCCTGGGCATTTGCATATATTTTGACTAATGACATGGAATCAATATTGTTCTGCTGCTAATTTATTTTTCTTAGTTTTTTTTTAATTCCAGTACTGCTTTGTTTATTTCAGTCTTGCACATTTGCTTCAGTAGTTAGATTTAGATATATTAAATTGCTCATGTCATTTTCAGTTACCTCCGAAAGCCACAGCTGGACTGATGGTGAGGGATTGAAATATGAGTGTGTAGTTTGATATTAGTTTACTTTCTGCAAGTTAGATATATTAAATTGCTCATGTCATTTTCAGTTACCTCCGAAAGCCACAGCTGGACTGATGGTGAGGGATTGAAGTATGAGTGTGTAGTTTGATATTAGTTTACTTTCTGCAAGTTAGACATATTAAATTGCTCATGTTGTTATTTTTCAATATTTTCCGCCACAAGAAAATTGGATCGATGCTCTGGATTGAAGTATGAGTGTGTAGTTTGATATTAGCTTACCGTGCAATAGACATATTAAATTGTCGCGTCATTTTTCATTATTTTAAAATAATAACAACTGGGATGGTGAGGGATTGAAGTATGAGTGTGTAGTTTGATATTAGTTTACTTTCTCCAAGTTAGATATATTAAATTGCTCATGTCATTTTCAGTTACCTCCGAAAGCCACAGCTGGACTGATGGTGAGGGATTGAAGTATGAGTGTGTAGTTTGATATTAGTTTCTTTTTCTGCAAATTAGATATCAGATTGCTCAAGTTGTTTATGGTTACCTCCGAAAGCCATAGCTGGACTAATGGTGAGGGATCATAATATAAGTTGATGTAATTTGATTAGATTTACTTTGTTGCAATTCTTTGATTTCTTTAAGCATAGTTTCTTTTGTGTTTAGACAGCAGCAAGGATAATTTGGTTTTCATGCTCAATAGTTCACTGTTTGATTTATTAGGCTAGCAGCACATTTTCATTTCCTTTCAAATTTTGTCATTGTATGTTTCAAATTCCTTTTTAAGTTTGAAGTTGGTAAATCATTATAAAGGATATCATTGCCTTGAACAATCATAACCATACTTGTTTTTATTTTAGAATTTCCATCTCACATTAGAAAACCAAAAACGAAAAAAAGGTAAGAAATAGGTTATCTTGCACATATAGTGCGCCACACTTCATCAGCTTACGAATCTCGGATTGATAAATTAATGTAGCAATTTAGGACACACTAAATTGACCAAACATTTTGGCGCCGTTGCCGGGGAAGTGTAACTAGGTAGCCAATTTCTTAAAAAAAAAAAACATAAAATCATAAAAGAGGGGAAAACTTGATAACTTCTTGAAGTATGCTCTCCTCTTGCACCTAGTGTGATCTGGAGGATCAGAAAAGAGAGTTATTGGTTTAGTAATTTCTTAAGTATGCTCTCTTCTTGCACCTAGTGTGACCTGGAAGATCAGAAAGAGAATTATTAGCCCAACTTTAAAAAAAAATAAAAAATAAAAAAAATAATAAAAAAATGGCATGCATAGAGCAAGAGATTCTAGGGGAAGGTTTATAGCTAAAGCCAAGAGTTCGATTTTCACAACTCCATCTTTTTCAAGGCATAGACAAGATTCACCACCATCTACCCCTAGCCTTAAGATTTTTGGAATTCAAGGAGCAGCTGAATTAGAGGATTCTCCTATACCACCTACCAAATCTCATTTAGAAAAGGAAGAGACTCTCTCTCATCCTCCCTTGATAGAAGAACCAGAGGACTTTAAGGACTAAAGAAACTATCATGGCAGAGGAAATAATATATGGATTTGGAGGTAGAGGTAGAGGTAGAGGAGGAGGAAACAATGGAGACAACAATGGTGAAGGTAATAATGAAAGAAATAGGGAAGGAGACAACTTGTTTGGATTCCCTATAGTTGATGAGGAAACTCATACAACAATGAAAAATATCTCACCATCTGTCCTCCCTAACTTTTATGGATTGCGAAGTGAGGATCCTAAAACATTTTTGTTTGAGTTTGAAGTCGTGTGCCGAACCTATGACTATATGGAAGACTCTCAAAAACTCAAACTGTTTCCTTCAACATTGAAGGGAGCTGCTTTGAAATGGTTCATGGGATTAGCCACTCAATCTATTAGGACTTGGAATGATATGAAACAAACATTTTTGGATAGATACTTGGACTATTGTGTGCCCACCAATCACAAGGATGAGGTATTCAAAATGATGCAAAGAGAAGATGAAAATTTGGAAGATTTACTTGAAAGATTTCAATACAACTTGAAAAGAGAAAACATGAGCAACTTAGATGATGAAACCTTGAAAGCCCTCATATTAAAAGCCATTAGAGATGAATGGATAGATATTTTAAACATGATGGGGAAAGGAGACATTTCTCAACTTCCACTTCGTGACATAACAAAACTATGTGTCCATCTCTCAAGAGGAAAATCTAAAACGGGAAAAGGGCCTAGGGATCCTTCTCTTATTAGGGCTAACAAATCTGCAACTGGATCAGTAAGTAGGGCAGAGATTGGTAATATGCTTGATGAGTTCAAAACTGATATCTTAGGGAGCCTTAATGAACAACTAGACACCCTTAAAATCCAAAACAAGCAGAAAGCAGAAACAGATGCTCTAGCCATCTTTTGTCCGAAATGTAGGAAGAAACATGCTTTAAGGGAATGTCCCTTGGATGCAAAATTTGTAGAGACATGTATAATTTGCTCAGAGAATCATGAGATCAAGGATTGTCCTTCAATTCCTGGACTCAAAGCTGTCTTTCAAGAAGATCCAAATTCAGTAGAATCTCTCTGTTTTGTTGCAAGAAGACCTTGGCAGGGACAACAAACCCAAGGGTTTAACAACCCTATGAATCTTCAAACCCCACCAAATTGGAATCCTTGGCAACAACCTTGGCCCCAACATCAAAATCCATATCAGCCATGGGTACAAGGGATGCAAAATCATTATGGGAGATTTGCTCAATTTTATCAATATCCTCCATCTTTTCAAAATCAACAAGCTCCACAACTTCCAAACCCAAATCCACAACTTTCATTGCCATTTCCACAATAACAACCTTCTCAACAAAATCCAAATCCTCAACTCATGCTCCCATACCAACAAAAGACAAATCAACTTCCAGCTCAGCCATTGCCAAATCCTAACAATAAGAATCCTCATAATACTTACATGGTAGAAGGACAACAATTTCCTACCTATATGATTGTTCCTCTCAATGATGTACAACTCAAATCTGGTAGAGTTTTAGAAAAACCTTCTATAGATATTCAAGAGCAAGATACCTCTGAGGAGGATTCTCTTCAAGTCAATAAGGGTTCTGAGGAAGAATCTCTTCAAAATTCAAACATTCAAAAAGAAAAAGAAAAGTTAACCTCCACAACTCCTATAGTTAAGCAACCTGCATCTTCATCTACACCTCCTTTTCCTGAAAGACTACAAATTGACAAGGGGGTGGAAAAACAAATCTTGTTGCCTAACTATGATTTTCTAGATGAATTGAAGAATGTTTGTATCAATATTCCCTTGCTACAAGCCATTCGAGAGATTCCTATTCTAGCAAAAACCATAAAAGAGTTGAGTTTCAAAAGACCAGGAAGGAAACTAAAAGACACAAGAAGAATTCACCTGGTAGGAAAAATTGCAGATATCATGATGGGAAAAATTACCATGCAGAAGTATGTAGATCCAGGAAGTCCAATTGTCAAGATACATATAAATGGCATAGAAATTTCAAACACATTGATTGACTTAGGGGCTGCTATCAACATTATGAAACAGCTAAAACTTCCTAACCTTCTTTTTACACCTACTTTACTGCAGCTTGCAGATCGATCAATTATTAAACCAGATGGTGTATTAGAAGATATTTCAGTCTCCTTAGATTCTTGGGAATATCCGGTAGATTTTATGATTTTGACTCCCAAAAGTAATCTAGGAGGGCACCCACTTATCTTAGGAAGACCTTGGCTAGCCACAGCTGATGCTTTTATTAGTTGTAGATCTGGGGACATGTACATCTCTAATGGTAATTCGACAAAGAAATTCAATTTGTATCCTCCAGCAAAAGCAATCACAGAAGTAGGATACAATGAATGGGTTGATGATGAGGACACTATACAACTTGTCTTTACCATTTCTGAAATCAGTGAGGATAGTCAAATTCTGAACACATTAGAAAATTTTGAGATATCTTCAGAATATGACCCCACACAATTTCAGTTGGAATCTGACATAGAATATTTATCATCAAGACAAATGTCTCTTTACTCTATGGAAGAGTTTGGTAGTTCTACTATTGAAAATTTTCCAGGAAAAACATTGAATATCAACAAACATTTGGAAAAGTCGCAACAAGAAGAACTAACCAAAATCTTGCAAAAACATTCTACTGCATTTGCATGGGAGTATACTGACATGAAAGGTATTGATCCTAAGACTTGCATCCATCATATCTATATTGAGGAAAACGGTAGACCAATCAGACAACCTCAAAGAAGGATGAATCCAAATCTTAGGGAGATAGTGAAAGAAGAGCTCCAAAAACTTCTCAATGTAAACTTCATTTATCCAATTTCAGATAGCCGATGGGTTTCTCCTTTGGTTATAGTACCTAAAAACAATGGTAAATGGAGGGTATGCATTGATTACAGGGAATTGAACAAAGAAACTTTGAAGGATCACTTTCCTTTGCCTTTTATCGATCAGGTATTAGATACATTAGCAGGTAAAAATTACTTTTCATTCTTGGATGGTTTTAGTGGCTATAATCAAATTCAGGTAGCACCTGAAGATCAAGATAAGACCACATTCACCTGTCCATGGGGAACTTTTGCCTATCGAGTACTTCCTTTTGGGTTATGTAATGCACCAGCAACATTCCAAAGAGCAGTACTAGGAATTTTTTCTGATCTAATCCATGATTGTGTAGAGGTTTATATGGATGATTTTAGAGTTTATGGTAATTCATTTGAAGAGGCATTAGAAAATTTGGAAAAAGTTCTCATAAGATGTAAAGAAACAAACCTTTCATTAAGCCATGAAAAATGCTTTATGATGTTTACTGAAGGGATTGTTTTAGGACATCATATTTCGGGAGATGGGATTAAGGTTGATAGATCAAAAGTTGAAGTCATCTCCAAGTTGCCTATTCCAAATTGTCAAAAAGATGTTAGAAGTTTTCTAGGATTTACTGGTTACTATAGAAGATTTATAGAAAACTTCACTAAAATAGCATCTCCACTCTTCAAATTGCTTACAAAAGATTGTGAATTCAAATGGGATCCTGATTGTCAATCAACTTTTGAAACTTTGAAAACAAGAATATCTGAAGCACCTATCTTGAGAGGACCAAATTGGAAACTCCCTTTCCATATTTCTACGGATGCTTCAGATACAGCTCTGGGAGCTGTGTTGGGCCAAAAAGATTTAGTTCCTTATGCCATTTATTATACCAGTAAAAATTTGACTTCCACAGAGTTAAACTATACTGTGACTGAAAAAAAGTTTTTAGCTGTTGTTCATGCAATCAATAAATTTAGACATTATATAACAGGCTATGAAACTTTTATTCATACTGACCATTCTGCAATTAGATATTTAATGAACAAACCTGTTACTAATGGCAGAGTGACAAGATGGCTCTTACTTTTACAAGAATTTAATATTACTGTGTTGGATAGACCAGGAAAACAAAATACAGTAGCTGATTTCTTGTCTAGGATTCAGAATACTAAAGAAGATTCTCCTGTAGAGGATAAGTTTCTTGATGAATACTTGTTTGCAGTAACTATTAAGACTCCTTGGTATGCAGATATTGCTAACTATTTGGTTACAAGGAAACTTCCTTCACATTTATTTCCAAATGAAAAACGAAAAATTATTCGGGAGAGTTCAAAATATTCATGGATTTCTAACGAATTGTTTAAAACAGGGCCAGATCTTGTGATCAGAAGATGTGTCAGGGAAGATGAAATGCCCGATATTCTTAAGGCATGTCATGATGAACCATGCAGCGGACACTTTGCAGACAAAAGGACGGCCTATAAAATCCTCTCTTTAGGATATTATTGGCCTTCCCTCTTCAAAGATGCAAAACAATATGTCAAAAGGTGTGAAAGCTGCCAAAGAGTAGGGAAACCTACCCTTTCAAATGAAATGCCATTGCAAACACAGGTACTCATTGAACCCTTTGAAAAATGGGCTTTAGATTTCATTGGACCTATTAATCCACCATCTAAAAAAAAGAAGTATATATTGGTTTGTACTGATTATGTTACTAAATGGGTAGAAGCCAAAGCATTAGTATCTGCTACTGAAAATTCGGTTGTTCATTTTCTTTATGAGGATATTTTTACTCACTTTGGTGTTCCAAGAGAAATTGTGACAGATCAAGGAAGCCAATTCACATCCAACTTGGTGGAGAAATTGATGGAAGAATACAAAATCAAGCACAGAAGATCTACTCCTTACCATCCACAAGCAAATGGTCAAGTGGAGTCTACCAACAAAGTTCTTGAAAGTATCATCACCAAAACTGTTCATCTACATAGAAGAGATTGGGCAGAAAGGCTTCCTGAAGCCTTGTGGGCCTACAGAACTACATGGAGAAATACAACGGGACATTCTCCCTATGAACTTGTTTATGGGAAAGAAGTCTTGCTCCCCATTGAGTTCCAAGTCAAGACCTTCAAGATAGCAGTTCAGTTGGGGATGGACTTATTAGAAGCCCAAAAGCATAGAATGGAGCAGTTGAATGAGCTAGATGAGATCAGACAAGAGGCAATTTTAAGAACTGATCTAGTTCAATATCAAAGAGCTAAATGGCATGACAAGTACATCAAAGAGAAGAAGTTTCAAGAAGGATATTGGGCATTGTTATTTGATTCCAAGTTTAAAGATTTTCAAGGAAAATTTGAGACTCATTGGCTTGGGCCATATGAGATTGACAAGATCTTTAGCAATGGAGCGGTAAGAATCAAGACCATTGATGAGTTTCAAACTCCTCTTATTGTGAATGGCCACAGATTGAAAGTTTATCATAAGCCACTCTAAAAAGAGGAATTTTTCAAAATGTTTCAAGAAAATTCTGCAATCAGGCTGGTACAGAAGAATTCTTCTTCTCCACCAGCCTAGCTTTTGTTCTTTTCAGTTAAAAAAAAAATAAATAAAAAAAAATGTATAAGCCTGAAAACCAATCACTGATTGGCAATCTTATACAGAAAATATAGGGTGAAAATCAAGAACACCTGACACACTATATTTTCCAAAAAAAAATCTCTCTTCATTTCATAAGTTTTGTGACCACCCACTCCATTCCATTCCACTTCATTTCACTCCACTTCATTCTATTTCACTTCATTTTATTTATTTCATTCCATTTCGTCAATAAAATTCTCTTTCATGACTATTTCCATTTAGTCAATTGTCATCCGTTCATTTCCATTCATCCAAATAATAGTTGTGTCAGTTTCCGCAGCTGACATCTGTTTCCGCAGCTGACACCAGTTTCCGCAGCCAGAAGCAGATTCCGCAGCTACCACTCTGTTTTTCAAAAGAATGTACAGCCAGATGTTATTTCCATAATCATGAAATCAAATGCAAGTATGAGGACCAATTATGAAGACATGGGGCATTCAAGATATCAATGAGGAGCAACTAATTGAAGACCAAGGAAAAATGGCAAGAATTCCAAGGTATGAGTAAAATTTATTTCAAATGGCATTTAAAACACATTTTTACATAGTTATGAACCATAAGCTCCATTATGTGCAATGATTGTATTGACAAACTCCGTAACCACTCCATGATATCCATATGATCCTCCAACAATCCTTGTATTCATTCTCAAACGGTCCCATAACTAAACCTCCGATCTTCACTCAAACTCCGATCCTCCACCTGTGATGATAAAACGTAGTTGATTTGACTACGGCTTCTTTCAGCCGCATAAAATCCGTAGCCGTTGTATAAACGTGCTTACATTTATTTTGCAGCCACCAAATTTTAAAACACTGCCGGATGTGTTATACTCCTCCTATTGTTCTACTAATCTCACAGCCGTATTTCCGCCGTGCTCACGTAACCCTTCTCTGTTCCGCTTCACTCCATTTCTTTCTCTGATACGCTACAGTCTGTATACCCATTCTCTGATATCTACCTACAGTCATCGTGCTCATTTCCGTTCATTCAGCCGTTCTAATTCCATTGAACCCTCCTCACGCAGGCAAGTTTTTAAAGAGCAGAAAGAAGAATGGGTAAATTGTTAAGAGCAAAACCAGAAGGACCTAAATTCATGGAAGGATACCCGCAAATCAGGGATATATTGAAGAAGGCAAAGTGGTTGCGGTTTATCCAAAAGTTTAGAGGCTACCATAAAGAAGTGACAAAAGCCTTTGCAAGATCTTTCAATGGCCTGGAGGTAGAGATTGGAGACCTTAAGTTTGCGGTGAATGAGGTATCTATAGCATCTGCCACAGAACTTCTTCAAGAGGGTGAACGATGGTTTAAGAACAAAAGCATTAATGATGAAGCCTGGAGAGTAATTCTACATAACCCAGGTATGGACATAACTATTTTTAAAAGAGGAATTCCTGTTCATGCTTTGAAAGAGGAATGAGCTACTTTGCTGCTAGTTGTTCAAAAATTTATCACCTGTGAAGGCCGTTTTGGGTCAATGTATATGTACCATACCAGATTGCTGATGAACTTTCTAGATAACCAGACCCTTAATCTGCCATATTTTCTATTAAATAGTTTGAAGAAAATGTCTGTGACTGTTCAGAAGCATTTAGGGGATGTAGAACCACATCTATATCACCATGGTCTTGTGAAAATTTTGATTGAAAAATAGTTAAAAGAGAAGAAAGACGCATGGGAACAATTTTTTATTAGAAATTTCTTTGAGGAACCTCAGGAAATTCCTGAAGGTAGCACATCAAGAAAGAGTAGGAGAAAGAGAACAAATGATGAAATTCAAAGTACTCCTACTACTACAGTTGAAAGAACTAGTAGGGAAGAGAGACTGTCAAAAAGGAAGAAGAAAGAAACCAAGGGCAAAAAGCCAATAACATCAAAAGAGAGAAAAAGTGTTGAGGCTATGCATCAAACCCCTTCTTCCGAAGAAGATCATCAAATTTTATCTGAAAGATTAATCCACCTTCAAGAACAGTCATCTCTGGCCAAGAAGAAAAGGAAAGGAAAACAAAAGCAAAAAGACAGTGGTCCACAGCGTGTGAGAAGAAGTTCAAGGCTTAAGGGGAAGTTGAGGAAAACGCAAACAAAAGGACCCCATTTCATTGATTTGGGAGAAGAAACATCTGAACAATCCCCAGCTGGCCATAGTCCATCTCACTCTCAGTCATACAGTGAACCTAGTTCATTTCATTCTCAGTCAGACATTGAACATAGTCCATCCCATTTTCAGCCAGACATTAATGTGAGCCATTCTCAGCCAGATTTTGAAGACAACTCTCCTCCACGGCATTTTGGGGACGGCCCAATTAAAATGACACCTGAGATAGACCCAAAGCAACAAGAAGTATATGATTATATAGAATCTTTAGAAAAAGCAGCTACGAGCCCCAGTACTTCGTCCATTCAGCCTCACACAGTACAAGATGATCTAGTCCAATCACTGAAACAAGAAGTCTTTGAGCTAGAGCTTTTAAATAGACACATCAAAAATGAAAATGAGACATTGAAGAAACAAAGTAAATTGGACAAAATCATTCATGATAATACCATGCTACATCTGGGACTATGGCAGAAGAAGAACAAGAAATTGAAGAGGAAATGCCAGAAGTTAAGCAGAGCACTGATTAATATCAAATTCAGATGCTTGATGAAAAAGCCCAGGATGTTAGCAGCACCAAGGAAGAGGAGGAGAGGACTAGATGTACTAGCTGAAGTGTCAAGGCATATGAATTGAAGAAGGATTATCAAAATTTTGGTTGCATGAGGACATGCAACACCTTCACAGTGGGGGTATGTTGAGTCTCAAATCTGCATCTTTTCCATACACCTTTCTAGACCTTTTTCATTCACCTGAACCCTCTAAGTTGTCAATATCATTGCATATCAATTGTAAAAGAGCATCTAAAATGGTTTTTAACTATATTTTGTGTCTGCTGTTTGATTTAGATTTTTGCTCATTTAGCTGCGGAATCTTGCCACTTTCCGCAGCTGCTGCAACTTTCCGCAGCCATTTTGTGAAAGTCTATGTTACAGGTGTCTTCAGGCAATTCGAGCCACATGGGCAAGTCATAAATGATGTGGACATGGATCGTGTCCTATTGGCTTGGGCAAATTCACCTAAGGAGGCTGCGGTCAAAGGTGGCCAAGTGGAAGTCAATCGTAGAGTCCCACGGTGATAGGACTCTGTTTCTCGTCACGTGGAGATTTGTATGACCGTTTCTGAGTTGCGGGAGACACATCAACACCTGTACACAGCTCCATGCCAAATCCAACATCCACTCTTCATATATTTACTCCTCAACGCGACCATGATCCTAGATCTCTAGACGTAATGGTTTACGTGTTTTCTATCAGCACAAACTTTAGGGAATTAGTTATATCACCTTTGTTATAAATAACGCATTTGCATACACATAATAGTTAGTCTCCATATAGCTCTATAATGTAATTGCGTTGCCACTGTGTTGTAATATAATTTCTCTGTTATGACTGCATTTTAATATATGAGAAGACTCTGTTTCCAAGCGTAATTCATATTTGAAGGTTGCTGCCGAGTTTGGTGCAGAGGGCCCCTGCACACACTGAGGTTTTGTGCATTACTGTATAGTTTCTTGTTTCGTTTCTTTAAATTCATTGTGCCATAATCATTCATGTGTTTATACATTGCATCTTTCATGGTATTTATGCTTCATCTCTGTTCATAATCTTTCATGCTTTACATTGTACTTCTGTCCATAATCTTTCATGTTTTATGTTGTTGTTAACTGATCAGTGTTCTTGTTTAAGATTACAAATAGGCAGCCCGGGCATTTGCATATCTTTTGACTAATGACATGGAATCAATATTGTTCTGCTGCTAATTTATTTTTCTTAGTTTTTGTTTAATTCCAGTACTGCTTTGTTTATTTCAGTCTTGCACATTTGTTTCAGTAGTTAGATTTAGATATATCAAATTGTTCATGTCATTTTCAGTTACCTCCGAAAGCCACAGCTGGACTGATGGTGAGGGATTGAAGTATGAGTGTGTAGTTTGATATTAGTTTACTTTCCGCAAGTTAGATATATTAAATTGCTCA
Source organism: Pinus albicaulis (assembly GCA_034641835.2). NCBI lineage: Eukaryota > Viridiplantae > Streptophyta > Pinopsida > Pinales > Pinaceae > Pinus > Pinus albicaulis. The sequence goes on from CM076578.1 coordinate 230,412,233, forward strand.
TGTCATTTTCAGTTACCTCCGAAAGCCACAGCTGGACTGATGGTGAGGGATTGAAGTATGAGGGTGTAGTTTGATATTAGTTTACTTTCTGCAAGTTAGATATATTAAATTTCTCATGTCATTTTTAGTTACCTCTGAAAGCCACAGCTGGACTGATGGTGAGGGATTGAAGTCTGAATGTGTAGTTTGATATTAGTTTCTTTTTCTGCAAATTAGATATCAGATTGCTCAATTTGTTTATGGTTACCTCCGAAAGCCATAACTGGACTAATGGTGAGGGATCAGAATATAAGTTGATGTAATTTGATTTAGATTTACTTTGTTGCAATTCTTGGATTTCTTTAAGCTTAGTTTCTTTTGTGTTTAGACAGCAGCAAGGATAGTTTGGTTTTCATGCTCAATAGTTCACTGTTTGATTTATTAGACTAGCAGCACATTTTCATTTCCTTTCAAGTTTTGTCATTGTATGTTTCAAATTCTTTTTTAAGTTTGAAGTTGATAAATCATTATAAAGGATATCACTGCCTTGAACAATCATAACCATACTTGTTTTTATTTTTTTCATCTCACATTAGAAAACCAAAAACGACAAAAAGGTAAGAAATAGGTTATCTTGCGCATATAGTGCGCCACACTTCATCATCTTACGAATCCCGGATTGATAAATTAATGTAGCAACTTAGGACACACTAAATTGACCAAACAGTGACTTGGATGCCTCATCATTAACTAAGAGTTGGATCAAATTCGAATTCTCCTCTTTGTTATCACCTATCCATAAAAAATAGTGCCAAATAGATGCATTAGTTTGAGTGTCCTTTACTTAATTTATATTTATGTAAAATAGTTGGAGAGATTTGTGAACTAATCTTGATATTTTTTCAAGATATTTTAGTTTAGAATTTGTATAAATACTTCACTCTTGGAAGTATTTTGGGGGTGGATTCTTAGACTTTGCTGTAACATTGGCTATTTTGGAATAAAGTGCTATTGGAGAAATTTTGTGTGGCAAGATGGATGAACAATTGATGCGAAAGACTTTTTACAGGATTCTTGTGTTAGACTACGGATCAATAAGTCATCTATCTCTTATGTTTTGAAGTCTTTCTATTTGTTTATTATATCATCTGTGTTTCATTTCCGAATGATTAACGAAAATATATAAATTAGAAAGTGCTTAAGTGTAATCTGATTTTAATCGTTGTTATTCTAAATGTTTTCTTCTAAATTGGTTTAAACAGTGAATTCTTAATTGCTCCTGTTTTTCTAGTTTAAGCATTTTGATTATTTAGTAAAGAATAATTAATTGCTCTTTATTAATTATCATTCAATTTCCCTCTTTCAAACGTGTTGAAGGATTCTTAATTGCCCTTCATCTAATTTGAGTTCAATCCATTCACTTTAGATCTATAATTGTTCCATGTTTGATTACCTTGCCCTGTGAAACCATCTTTTGTTAAGAAACTTAATCCAGTTAAGCTATTTTCTTTGACTCCATTAGCCCAATGGCCTAAATACTCAGTCTTACCCTCTGCTATTGAATTTCACCACCCAAACTCAATCAAAACCCCTGGACTTTACAACTAGCCTGATATCTTTCAAAACAAAGCTAAATTTTACAGAGAGAGCCCTCTCTGGGTACGTATTGGCTAGATTCTGTACCTAAAAGTTGGTTTGTGGTTACCTCAGACTATTTCTTTTGAACCTGGAGAAATTGCTGAGTGATAACATAGTGGCGACTCCGTTGGGGAAGACTAACCTTTTTCTTCAGAAATATTTTACAGGTCCAGATCTGATCTATGATGGTGGACAATGATCAGACACACAAAGGTTAAAATCATCCACCTGGCGACTCCAACTAAATTTCACAATCAAGACTCCACTGGAGGAATGAACCTCAAAGAAAAATATGGAAAGATCAGGCTTTCAACTTGGATCTTAATCCAAGACATTATGTTCTTTCTCATTAAGAAAGTTTTTCAATGTATATTGTATTTTATAGAAGATCTTAGATTAGTTTTTAATTATTTTCCTTTGAAGATTGTAAGTAATAATTCTCCTAATCTATTTGAGCAGCTTTCTTATGAATCTAATGATGATCATTATCCAATTAATAAGCCTCAAATAATCAAGACTGATCTTACAATCCCTGTACATATCCCTGTGCCATATAAATTTCCAGATAGATATAAGCCCCTTATTTTACCTCCTATACTCCATGATTTTCCTAAAAAATACTACAAGTATCTTCCTAGATTTGATGAAGAGAATGGTATCACTACCCAAAAACATATTCAAGGTTTTGAGAATTATTTGGATTTATTTGAGATTGATGAAGATGATGTTAAAATCAGAATTTTTGCTCTTTCTTTGCAAAACAGAATAAAGAATTAGTTCAAAAATCTGCCTAATGCTAGCATCTCAAATTTCCAGCAGTTTATCAAAATTTTCCTTGATAGATGGATAATCAAAGTTAATCATTTTGTGATCATGGAAGAATATAATCAATTAAAAAGACATTCAAATGAAATAATACAACAATTTTCTGACAGATTTAATCAAGTTTATTATTCAATGCTAGAAAATATTAGACCTCCTCATGATTCAGCTCTCTTGCATTATCCAAGTGCCTTTGATCCAGAAATAAAATTTCGGTTAAGAGAAAGAGATCCAAGAACACTTGTACAGATGCAGAACATTGCAGTTGATGTGGAAGTTAATCTCCAAATCAAACAGGAAAAGTTGAAAGTAGAAGAAGAGGAAAAGAAACACATTGCAGAGGTAAAACTCAACCTTTTGGTAAGAAAACTAGATGAAAGAACACAGGAGATCACTATGAAAGATGAATTTTTTATACAAAATCACCATGAAGTAATAGAAGAGGTTGATAGCCATGAACAAATTCCTCTTAATTCAAATTATCATAGATCAGAAAATGAATTTATAGATCAATATGAGGAAGAGGAATCTGTTGATCTAATGTGTATGTTTGATGACATTCATTCTTTTGATCATTTGCCTAAGTATGATCACTATGATGATAGTTATGTTCTCCAAACTCAAGCTAACTTTACAGAGAAATCACAAGCTAGTTTGTGGGATGAAGAAACTCAGTTTCAGCAGATTGAAGACAGTGATCAACCAATACAGATAAACCATGAGAGTCAGGAAGAAAAAACAGAAAATGTGGAAATAAGTCAAGATTCTTTACCTCTTTGTTTTGCTTCATTTCAGTTCATTAGAGACAACTTTCATGCCATCAATAATCAACAATCTTTAGGAATTGTGATTGACAACAAAGAAGATAATGAAACTATTGATCAAGATTTTTCAGTTTCACAATTGCAGTTATCAGTTCCCATTGAAATAAATGATCAAATGATACAAGAAAGTTCCATACCACTATTTTTTGAATCATTTCAGCGTTTAAAGGAAATATGGTATAACATATTTAAAGAAAATGATGGGAAACTTGTTGAAGTTTATGAAGTCCCATGGAATTTTATATGTCATAGGTTCCAACAATTTTCCCAAGTTTTTCAGAATCCAATAGCAGATTGTTGAATATTGAAGGCATTCAAAGCATTCCTCTATTAACTAACTCTGATTTTCATAATCAAGATGATAAAGGTTTCAATAGTCAAACATTACAATCAGTAGGAATATCATCACAAATCTTATCTGAAAGTTTGCAGGGAGATAAAGACGAAAATAACATTTCAGATTCATGGCATGGAGGCCATCTAGAACAGATGTATAGTTGTTTAGATCAGTTAAACATCAGTGTATATATTTTGGAAGATCCTTTTGTACAATATCTAGAGTCAACAAAAGAAATCAAGTGTTTCTTTATCCTCTCATTTGTTGACAAGTTTCTAATAGGTTGCAGAAGTACAGTTTTGATAATCAACAAGAAAATGCAACAAAATATATCAAAGTACATAATGCTTGAATGGTTGCATTGGCTATTTCATTTTACCTAACTAACAGTTGAACAGTAAATTGAGTAGGTAGATGAGTGCTAATAAGCTCAGAATTTTGAGCATTTTTTTTAGCTTTCAATTTTCAGCTAGTTTTTCATTAAGTTGGTTTGAAATTTTTTTATGTGTTGTTTTAGTTTCAGATCAGATTTCAGTTTGCAGAAGACAGAAGACACTTACTAAGATCATCAAAGGTCAAAGATGAAGGCAACTGACCTGTTGTTCTTGACTTTTCACCAGGAAAAGCCATCCCCAAGTGGAGCCAGTGTTATGCTCCTATACCAATAGGTGTCATATATCATGATTGACTTGATGGGCTATATAATATGTTCATACCTTTCCTTGTTGAAAAGGTTTTCCATATTGTCAAAAAAATCAAAAAATTTAAAAAATGTAAAGAGGGTATACCCTAAAAGAAAAATCAAAGGGTGAAAAGAATAAAAAATGGCCAAAAAAGTAAAAGAAAATGAACCCCACCAAAAGAAAGGCCAAGGAAAGTGCGCAAGCCTAAATGCCACTACCTTTTGCTCTTATGTAAATAAACAAATTGTGTGCAACTTGTATCTTATGCCACAATTTATGAACAGTCAAACAGTTTAATCTTGGCTAGTTCATTTTTCAATTTTATGTTTTAGAGATAGAGAATAAAATATGACCAAACTGTTTAAACTTGGCAGATAAGTAGATAGGTAGAGTAAATAAAAGGAGCTCAACAGTTTAATCTGAGCCCTTGGATGTAATAAGGATAGAATTAGATAGATTTCCAAATGTAAAAGAAAAAGTGTGATGAGGGTTTGTCAGTCTAAGTGCACACTAATAAAGAAGAAAAAATGGTAGGGTAAAGTAGGTAGGGTAGGTAGATGATGTTGCAGAATTACATGTGATGGATAATGATTCTAGAAGTCTTAAATCTTTACTTTCATAACAAGTGCAAAGGCAGACACTACACTGGAAGAATTTCAAGCAAAGCAAAGTCAGATTATTAATTTCCCTGCTCATTTTCCCTAAAAATTTCACTAATTTCCCCTAAGTACTAAGGCATTTGAAAATTAAAGGGGCTCAAGGCATTTCCTTGACTTTTGGAGGGACCGGACACTCGGCCCAATAATTGGAAAATACTAAGTACTTAAAAATCATTCATCATGACATTCACTCACTTTAAAAAAAATCTTTTCCTAAGTAAAATCCCATTTTACTTAGGAAAATCATGCAATATTTCATAAAATCCCTATTCATAAAAGCATAAGTTAAATACATTACCTTGATGTTTTACACTTAGCGCTTCTGTTCATTTCCATATTAATTTCTAACTTATTATTTAAATCCATATGTAAATTTTCCTTTTTCCCCGTATTAATTTAAATAATTCCCATATAATATGTATCCCGCCCCATTGGTTGAAAAATAACCATATATTTATTAAAATTCATTGATTGGTTGAAATTTCCAAATTAATAAATAAACCCGACCCTCCGTTGTATAAAGGGATTAATTAACCCTCTAGGTTAATTAATAACCTAATCCGCCAATCAAATCGTCCCTGATGCGATTATTTCAGAATAAATTACGTCGGGCCCGCCAGTTAATTCCCTGTCATCTTCCTTTCCCGACGACCGTCCGATCGACTAATCTCAGATCTACGGTTATTATCAATATCGCTGGCCATCCTCGTCCGAACGATAGCGCGTGATGGCTAAGCAGTTTTCTGAACAGTGCCGCGCCATGCGTTGTTCATCGTATGGAATCACTCGCCCTCCGCTGAAAACCACCTTTCCCCAAAAGCGGTGTGATGGAAACCGCTTACCTCCCGTGACGAAACCACCGTACTTGCTGACGTCATCCATTAAAATAATAAAAAATCCGCCAACCTTTGACTTTGTGAATAAAACCAAGAACCCGCGTCATTTTCATTATTTCACGCAGTGACCAGTGTCCCATCCAACGAATTTCGAAATCAACTGTCAATGTTTGCCAAGCGTTACCTTGCTGAAGAAAATTGCAGTCGAGTAATCTAGAGTTCATCCGCCATAGCCAGCACCTGTTTAGTCACTGTTTATTTTTCGGAAAATAGGTTTTTACCATAGTTCCCGTTAAACTCTGTAAAAACTTGGCTTTTGTTTTAAATTCTACATGAAAAACTGAAGCAGAGTTTAATACTAGTCTTTAGTTCATTCCTCAATTGCAATTGCCTTCCCCAACCTGTGACTATGCTTGTTTTTCATCAAAACCCACAATTCATTTCTGAATCCACAAGAACCAGAAATGGAAATTCCCGTGGCTTTGAATGTTGCACCCCTGAATTTCCCTCAGAGATTTAGACTATCTGCCTCTAGTAGATAGGGATTTCCAAATTAAAAACCTTGTTCTCAGTGAAAATCTCGTTCGAACTTTTTGCCGCTGCAAAGAACCAGAATACCGGAAGCTAAATGGTGGAAAGAAATGTTTGAACTTTTGTAAAATTATCCTTACATGAATTTTTGATTATGTACTATAGTAAGTCATGATAAAGGAGGATAAAAGGATAAACAGAGGTTAGAGAGCATAACAGTTAAAGAGTATCAGTGGTTAAAGTGTATCAGGTAAAAGTCAGAGTGAAAGTTAAAATGAAGTTACAGAGAAGTCAAAGGTAAATAGTAAAAGTAATTACAGAGGTAGTAAAATGGTAAAAAGAGATGAAAATACTTTCACCAACATTGAATTTTATCTAAAGTGAAAGTAAAACAGTTAAAAGAACAAAAAGGTGAAAAGATGAAAAACACAACAAGAAGGAACATTTTTGCAGAAATTTCATGCTTTAGTCATTGTTTTGAAGAAACTATTGTGATCAATCCAAGATTAATTTTCAAAAAATGAGGGAGGTTTATGTTCTTAAGCGGACCATCTACAAAAACCTCTCTCACTTTTCTATTAGCTATTATTGTTTTGGAAATATTAAACAATGTTGGAAAGCACTTTTTGCAGAAAATTCCAGTTAAGTCATCATTTTAGAAGATATTGTATTTATTAAATATCATATGTGAGATTTGTTTCCTAAAATATATATACAAAAAATACAATTAACGGATTGAGAAATAAAAATATATCATTGGACCCCAAGTTTGCAGAATTGTTGGAGCAGAATGCACAAAGAAAGGAAGCAGTTAGTGACTTGGATGCCTCATCATCAACTAAGAGTTGGATCAAATTCGAATTCTCCTCTTTTTCATCACCTATCCATAAAAAATAGTGCCAAATAGATACATTAGTTTGAGTGTCCTTTACTTAAGTTCTATTTATGTAAAATAGTTGGAGAGATTTGTGAACTAATCTTGATATTTTTTCAAGATATTTTAGTTTAGAATTTGTATAAATACTTCACTCTTGGAAGTATTTTGGGGGTGGATTCTTAGAATTTGCTGTAACATTGGCTATTTTGGAATAAAGTGCTATTGGAGAAATTTTGTGTGGCAAGCTGGATGAGGAATTGATGCGAAAGACTTTTTACAGGATTCTTGTATTAGACTACGGATCAATAAGTCATCTATCTGTTATGTTTTGAAGTCTTTATATTTGTTTATTATATCATTTGTGTTTCATTTCCGAATGATTAACGAAAAGGAATAAATCAGAAAGTGCTTAAGTGTAATCTGATTTTAATCGTTGTTATTCTAAATGTTTTCTTCTGAACTGGTTTAGACAATGAATTCTTAATTGCTCCTGTTTTTTTAGTTTAAGCATTTTGATTATTTAGTAAAGAATACTTAATTTCTCTTTATTAATAATCACTCAATTTCCCTCTTTCAAACGTGTTGAAGGATTCTTAATTGCCCTTCATCCAATTTGAGTTCATCCCATTCACTTTAGATCTATAATTGTTCCATGTTTGATTACCTTGCCCTGTGAAACCATCTTTTGTTAAGAAACTTAATCCGGTTAAGCTATTTTCTTTGACTCCATTAGCCCAATGGCCTAAATACTCAGTCTTACCCTCTGCTATTGAATTTCACCACCCAAACTCAATCAAAACCCCTGGACTTTACAACTAGCCTAATATCTTTGAAAACAAAGCTAAATTTTACAGAGAGAGCCCTCTCTGGGTACAGATTGGCTAGATTATGTACCTAAAAGTTGGTTTGTGGTTACCTCAGACTATTTCTTTTGAACCTGGAGAAATTACTAAGTGATAACAACTCCTAGCCTTACAAAACCTACATGGTTGACGCCACAACAATTGGAGGAAAAATAAGCAAAACGTCTTTGTTATAGTTGTGATAGAAAATACTTTAAAGGTCATAAGTGTGCTGAGAAGAAGCTATTCTACATAGATTGTGAAGAGGAGGAAGAAAAGGTACAAGAAACATCAAAAGAGGAGGATATACCACTCCTTAAATGATCAAGATAGAAGGATATATCAAGAAGAAAAAAGTAATAGTGTTGATTGATTCAGGTAGTACTCATAATTTTATTCATTGTAAGATAGCCAAGGAATTGAATTGCTTCCTATATCCAGCACTAGAGTGTCAAGCGATGGTTGAAAATGGAAAAACTATAAATTGCTCTGGAAAGTGCCATAATATCAAGCTAACCATGGGGGCATATGTACTTAATAGTCTAATGCTTTCCATTGCAATGGGTGGTGTTGATGTTGTACTAGGATTCTAATGGTTACAATCTTTGGGGACGATAGCTTTTAATTTTCAAGAACCTTTCTTAAATTTTTTTTGGGAAGGAAAGGAAGTTGAATTGAGGGGTATCACAAGGAAACCAAGAAAGGTAATCAAATCTGATGGCACGAAAAAACTTATAACGAAAGAACAACGAAGCGTAATTTCAAAATGATGCTCACTAGAGGTTTAGACATCAAAATCATCTATTTCTCTAGATCTCCAAAAATTCTTAGACAATTATGTTGAGATTCAACAATAATTTTTTTTGGCATCCATGATCCTAGTGAAAATTAAGCTCCTACACTAGGGTGGGGCCCACATGCTATTTTTAGGTGCATGTCTATTTTTATTATCCCTTAATTTAGATGGACATTAAACTACAATCTATTCTCAATGTGGACTTGAAAATAGTTAACTGAAGTGGAAAATGAATTAGCTAAGTGAATTTCGAGTTAAGAGGTTGGATGGTGGGACACGCAGAGTGACTTCAGTTGTAACTGAGTGATTTTAGTTGTAACAAAGTTGGAAGTTCAGTGGTGCATGATTTGGTGCAAGTTGTAAATAGTTTAACTCAGTTAAGTGAGTTAAACTTAGTTGTGCTAGTTGTAACTGAAGATACACTAGTGAGAGGTCAAGTGAATTAAATATTAATTAATTCACATGTAGTGATCTCACATGCAACTGAATATTTACTATTATTAACTGCATGCATGTCAGATCCAATGGAGACCCAATTGAGTTCTAGGTGAAAGGGAAGATAACTATCAGTTGTGACATTATCCGCTTGCACACATGCAAGAACACACACATTGGATGAGCCCATTATACTTGCGCAGTCAAGGTAGGCAGGATTGCATCTTTTCAGGGATTGCTTTTAGCAGGGATTGCGCAGTGAAGGAAGGTTTCCTGGAGACAGTAAATTGGCTAAGGGATTTGCCAATTTTTGTATGACAATGTGAGACAATTAGCTGATGTACCGAGAGCTCTTGTGAGAAGAGTTTTGTATGTAATTATTTCATGATCCATGAAATAATATACAATAGAAGATATTGGGGTTTTTAGCTGTAAGATTTCCCTGGAAATTATCTGTGTTGTGTGTGATTGACATTTCTTCATGCTTATGTAATTAGTGATTGTGTTTTTAATTCCGCAAATATTTGTAGAAGCGATTCAGTATTTAACTTTAGTACATTGTTAGATTGAGTGAATCCAAGATATATGCACGTTGTATAATTTATACAGATTATTCCAAGGTATTTGAGACTCCCAAAGGCCTGCTACCTATTCATGATCATGATCATGCTATTCATTTGATTCCAGGAAGTGTTCCTCCAAACATCATACCTTACAAATATCACTATGCCCAAAAGAGTAAAATTGAATGTACCTATAATACTAGTGTATTCCTCTTATTTTTATTGTTAGTGTAGCCTCCTATTGTTATTGTTGTGCCCCCATAAAATCCCACTATTGTTAATTTTGTGCACTTACATTATTATTTTTATGTAGACTTTGATTATATTTTCACCACTTAGACTCATATATATACCAAGGAGGTCGTATCATTTGTGTCATCCAAGGATTGTCCATTTATTTAATGTAAAGGAGGTTCCCCCCTTGAAGAGGACACTTTTTAAGTTGTTGATCTATCTTTTCTTCTATTCTTTGAGCTGGTTGCATAATAAAGATCCACCAGATGGAAGTAAATACAACATTCCTCAATGGATTTATTGAGGAGGAGGTGGACATTGAGAAACCAGAAGGTTTTGATACCTTTGACAGAGAGTCACATGTGTGCAAACTCAAGCAAGCACTCTATGCTTGGTATACTAGGATCAATATCTATCTCACCAGGTTGGGCTTCACCAAAAGTGAAGCAGATGGAAAGCTTTATCATATTATGGTAGAAGGTAAATTATTGATTATTGTTTTATATGTTGATGATTTTATTGTAACTGGTGGTGAGAATTTGATCAGATATTGCAAGGAGGACCTTGCAAGAGAATTTGAAATGAAGGAAATGAGACTAATTCACTACTTTCTCAGTTTGAAAGTATGGTGAGGAGATGGGGTACTGTTTTTCTTTAAAGGAAAGCATGCCAATGAGATAATGAAAAGTTCCACGTGGATAGTAGCAAACCCATGGAGACTCTCGTAGCAGGAATTTGGAGGAAAGAAGATGCCACTTCAGGTGAAGAAGTGGAAGCTACCATTTATCGGAAGCCTGTAGGTTCACTAATTTATCTTTTGAACACATGACCAAATATGTGCTATGCATTCAACCAGCTTTGTCAAGCTATGGTTAGGCCAACCAAATTATATTGGAAGGTAGCTGTGCATGTTCTTCGGTACCTCAGAAGCACCACCCAGTTTGGACTATGGTACAGACAAACAGAGGGAGTGAAGCTTCAAATCTTCACAAATGCAGATTGGGCTGGGAGTCCATCAAACCAGAAGAGTACATTAGGAGGAAGTTTCAATGTTGGTTTCGCAACATTTTCCTGGTACAACATGAAGCAAATATCAATGGCACTCAACTTAGCAGAAGCATAGTACATGGTTGTCAGTTAAGCAACATGTGAGGAGATCTGGATGAGAAATATTCTTGTGGGACTTTTTGGTTGGATGATGGATCTAACTGTGGTTTACTGTGATAATAAGAGTTTTATCAAACTCTCTGAAAATCCTGAATTTCATGATCGATCCAAGCATATAGATATCTGGTATCACCATCTACGGGATTGTGTGCAAAGGTGGATTATGTTGTTGGAATGAATTCCTACAGAGGAATAATATGCATACATTTTGGCAAAGGCTTTTTCAAGAGGAAAATTCGAGTTCCATAGAGGCAATATTAGGGTAACTCATAATCCTTTTCTTATTGAGAGGGAGTGTTTAAAATGCAACAATAAAATTTCAGTCTTGACTTTTCCTTTTTCAAACTAGAGAGTATTCGAATTAATATTTTCAACATAAGTATTGGAGGTAGTTAACTGAGGTGACATGGTACTTTTCACTCAGTTAACTCAGTTAATTCGAGTTGGAGAATCTTGAGTTCATTTCAGTATGATTGATTGAAAATTTATAGAAATCTATTTCTGTTAAATTGAGTTATTATAACTTAAACTAGTTCTAAGTGTTAGAGGAACTAGTGGAAGGTCAAGTTGTGTAGTGTGAATTTAGTCACACTCAATGATTATTCGATTAACTGATCATTCAACCCAAAATAATTAACACATGCAGAGAACTCAAATACCCAGTTGAGATAGAGGTTCAAGGGAAGTGTAATATCAATTGTAGACTATTCCAAGTTGTATAAGTGGTGCATGTAGACAAAGGATGGGCCTAGAAGGATTGTGCAATTCCAATTGAGGAATTTCCTAATTAATAGGGGCATAATTCCTCAAGGAATAACATAAGTAAATAGGAGCTTGGAGGGCTTGAAAATTGGCTAAGTGTTGGCAAAAGTTTGTCAGTCAAGTAGAGGGAAAAACTATACACTTGTAGGTTGTGCTCAGGCTTGATTAAGCATATGTATTCATCTCTATTATTTGGTTAATGCAATATAGATAGGAAGGGGTTTTGAGTAGTTTCTTTCCCCTAGATAAATCAATGTGTATGTGTGATAAATATTTGTGCATGTTTATGATTTGTGTTCTCGATTGTGAATTGAATTTCATAGATGAGTAGAGTATATTTGAGTCTTGTGTTTTAGTAAATTACATGAGCAGTTTCAAATATACACATAATTTCTACTTATGTTTCCCATGTTGGAAATATTTGTAGATGATGCTTGTTATTTTTCATATTTTGGGTATATCTCTCATTACTAGTGTTCTACTGATTTTTACCAAATTGTCAAAGCTCAAGAGTCTTAACCTTTTATGCCATAACCAACTCTCATTTTTCTATAAAATGTAGGAATTTTCTCCTTGAATTTCATCAAGGATATATACATTGTCTAGATTCCTAATCAATTTTCCCACTAATGTTCCTGAATTAGTATTCCTTATTTCACATTTTTTAGCAAGAAAAGTGATATCATCACCTTTATCGCACATCTAGCTGATATTTAAAAGATTATGTTTGATTCATTCAATGTATAAAGCATTTTTTTTCTTTATACCTACCATTTTCAAGGCTCATAAGAACTCTTACAATGATTCTTGAAGATCCATTGTCTCCAAATGCCACATTTCCTCCTTTTTCTTCTTTTAGAGTAATAAATTTATTTTGATCTCTAGTCATGTGTATAGAGCATATGCTATCAACATACCACAGACTTTCATGGTTTCAAGCATATATAACTAGTTCACATTTTTCTGTTGGTGGTTCTTCCTAATATTTCTTCAAAAACCCTTCTCTTGATTTTGAAGGATAGTCTCATGCCATATGTCCAAAATTGTTGCAACTATAACACTCTATACTATACTTGGATAATGGAGAAAATGAATTATGATTTATGGTATTGAATCGATTAGTATATTTGATTCTGTTGTCTATGAGCTTATTTATAGAGCTTTGAGAGAACCTTTTTAACAATTATTTTCAAATAAGCTTTAGAATCTCTTACGTGATGTCAAAAATTTTTGCATGAAAATTAGTGACCAAGAAAAAAAATTGATACTTGGTTGTGTATGATTGCCTTAATGGAATAGTTCTTCTGAAACTATTATACTTTGGATAATATTCAATTATTTTCTGGTCCTTTTCCCTTGTCATATTACTACGTGAATTGTGAATGGACTCTTTGAGAGCATCAATATATCGTTTTTCGTGTAGTAGTGTTTCTAGACTCCTTGTGAATTCTTTCCTTGCTTTTACATGGATTGGAGTCCTTTTAGGATTTTCTTCAACTTTCTTTTCTGATGACTTAGGGCTTGCATTTTATTTGTATGAATTCTCACCCATACAATGAAGATTGGTCTTGTCAAATGATGATCTTTGATTTTTTAGAATAGCATCTAGAGTTTGAGGGATTTTCATGTTTTTGTTGAGCTTATCTAGCTCTTTCATAATGAGACAATTTCTTCTTCAATATTCTCACAGTTCTCTTTCTTTTATTTTAGTTGAATGTTCAATATTTCTTCCACCCTTTTTCTTCCTCTTTTTTAGTCTTGAGGAATATTATTTCCTTGGATAGTACTTTGTTCTTCTTCCTGAGGTTATCAATATCTTCTAATGCATTAATAAGTTTTGCTTCAAGATCCACTATGCCTTCAACACCTTCTTCTTATGCTTTTTCCTTTTTCCCCTTTGATTTTTCTATGTTGGATTCATCATTTTTGGATAGAAAAATGATCTCTCTTATGTCATCATTGAAATTGTATTCATATTCTTCAAGAAAATTAATATCCTCTTTAGAGTAAATATTTTTCTTTTTTCAAAGATTTTCATTTGAAGGCCCTTTTTCTAAGTTCTTCGTCATCATCATTATCTTCTATGAAAGGGCACTTAATAGCAAAATTTCCTATCATACCGCAATTAAAAAAAATGAGTGGTAACTTATCTTTGAAACTGAATCCCATAAAAGACTATTCGCATCTAAAAATATCATAAAATGATGCATCTAAGGTCCTTCAATTTGTGCTCCTTGTCTTGAAAATAATGAATCCATTTTCCATTTATTTTTGACTTGTAATTTTACCAATCAAGTTTGGACAACATGTTCAAAAGGTCTAGCTCTAATAATCCAATGCTTGTCACACATCATTAAAATCTTTGATTATTGGCCTAGCTCATACATGGGATCCTTTTTAGAAAAGCCCCTTTTAAAAAGATTCTAGCTAGATCTCCCTAAATTCATATTTTGGAAAATTGGCTAGCACATAATAGAGTTATATTTCAATAGATTGTTCCTATCTCATAATTGTAGCAAAAAGAGCCACCTCATTACTTGCTAAACACCTCAACATGATGAGCCTCATAATACCTTAGCCACAAATTTTATATTGATAAGAAGAGAATTGGTTCTCGAAATTTAACTTAGAAATCACTCATCCATATCTCTCTTCTTCCTTTAATATTTGGAAGTTAAGGATACCTCCTAAAGAGTTGGATCACTAGTTAGAATCCCAACAAAGGTATGCTATTTGTTTTTATGAGGCTCCCAAACATAACCTAGGGGTGGAAAGTGTACTGGGGGTTCTATTTCTCCTAGGAGGATAAGAAGAAATAGAAGAAATAACATTTTCTTGAAGCATGGGAAAATCCTCAAATAACCAAGTGGACCTATGTAGTATATCAATGATTCAAACAAGCTTCTATATTAAACATCAAGAAACTTATCATCATGGGATACTCAACTATTGCAATAAATCATATCCATTGTATCACTCTCCCCTTAGAATCTCAACTCAAGTCAACCTTCAAGACAATTCACCTTGCTTTGAGACTTGTCAGGGAATTCCAGACCCTTTATTTGTTGATAAAAAAACCCTTTATTTGTTGATAAAAATAAATAAAGTGTTAATGAGCTATAAAACCTAGCTATAATAAATGAGGAAGGTACCTTGAGAATAAATGAGAGGGAATTTATTCCCCAATTCCTTGAGTTTGGCATATGTGTGGAAAGTTGAAAAAATTAAAAAATATATGTATGTGACTCTGTAACAAATTTACACACTCCTCCTTCACCCTTCACATTAGGAAATGCACCTCTCACATCAGGAATACTTGAGTATATATTTAGTTATGACATCAAGCACATAAATCATTTCAATGATGTCAAAATTTTCTCACGTGGTTATATTTTTGCTCGTATTATTATTGATTGATGGGGAGGAAGAGGACAATTTCCCTCGAATTGTTTCCTACATTTGATCTAAATTCATTGTCAAACCCATGATATGCACCCTCTTTAGTCTCATACTCAATGAATATGGTGGATTTGAGACTTTATATAGAATATGAATTTTTCTCTCGAACCCTATCCCCCCACTTGTTTCCAATGAGGAACAATTCAAGTTGTACTCTGTTCTTAGTCCTATTACTTTGGTCATATTTAGAGTGGTCACAACGAAAATGGCATCAAGTAATAAGCTCTTCTTTGTGTGAAGTGAGCCTCAAGGATTAACAAGTGAAAATGACAAACCACTTGTAGATAGGTATTAAGAGAATCCATCATTGTCACTTCAAAAATATCTCTGATTTATAGAATGGATGGTGCTTCTTCAAATATAACATGCATAATTAGAAACATAATGGTCCATCACCATGGAATTTTTAATAATCCATAAGCAACAACTTCAAATAATGGAGGATAAAATTAGTGCCCTTAGGAGCCAAATTGAAGACTCGAAGCTTTTAGGCCAACATGTTCTCCAATCATCCTTTTCTTTTGTAAGATTTATTATCTCTCTTCTTCCTTCTTTGCCTAATCTAAATACCAAACCTTAGTTTTCCCCTCCCTTGGGTTGCGCCAATACCCCCTTATAAGTAATCATATGCAAGTCAAAACTTGTCAAATTTTTGGGCATTTTCTGTAGAAATTTGCTGAATAATGAATAATTATCCACCGAGACTATCCTGATCACATATCAATTCGAATTCATATGCAACACATAATCTCTTCCACTCAGATCATCACACATGCGGAAATAAAACAAGCGATAGCACATCAAATCATCATACACATTAACACGGTATGTATGGGGAAAGCTTATAGCTGAAAACCCCGCAGCTATTGTGTATATTATAATGGAGAAAACATGTAACAAACTCAGTACAATACTCCTCACAAGTACTCAATACTATCTCATGAAGTTACACACAAACTAGCTTGGTTTTGAACAAGTCACAGGTTCAAAACACATCCACTAATTGCCTGCCTCTATTGCGCAATCAAGGCTTGTCTAAATAGAGATCCAAGGTTCAAATCTCCTTGGCTTGAAAGCGCAATCATCATGGGCAATTTCCTCCAAGTGTGGTGCAAATCTCATGCACAACTGATGTCACAACTGATAGCTATCTCAACCCTTTCATCTACCTCTTTCACTGGTCTCCACTGAACTGTCCATGCACTGTAGTGAACTGATGTGTTCTTGAGTTGAATAATGAGTTACTAATTAATGAATTAAATAATATTTAATTCACTCCACTCATTACTAGTTGATTAACTAGTTAAACTAATCTCAACTAGTTCAACTAAGTTAAACCGAACACAACTCCACCAAACTTCTGCCACTGAAGTCCTAACTGAAGTCAACCATGCATGAGCTCACCAAACCCTAGGAATAGCGTAATTCCTCTGTCAGATGCATGAGCCACTTCTGTAGCTCGAACTGAAGTGCTCCAAGAGAGTAAACTGAAGTTTAGAGTCCAAATATTATTAAGGGTCAATAATATTTGACTTCCCTATTTTTAGGATAGGTAGTCTAAAAATAGACTTCGACCTATAGGTCTAAAAATAGAGGTCCATCTATTTTTACCAACATGACCAATACTCCAAGAATAACATACTGCAACCCCTTGACCATGCTCCATATGTCTAAAAATAGACATAGTCTAAAAATAGACTTTGCGCCAAAATTTGCCTGCGGGCCCACTTAGTGAAGGCGAATTCATTTCACTAAGCTCCATCATCTGCTGCATTTTCAACATTTTCTATATAATACTTATGACTAGGAATGAGGCTTATGATGTGATTTTGTTGATGTATGGCCCAAAAATTGGGCCTTAAGTCTTCTTAGAAGAACTCAACCATAAGACAAATTTTAATGCAAATATGGATTTTTGGCCTTGGAGTTGGTTAGAAGAACTTATCAAGAAGGAGAATTCTAATGTAAACATGGAATTTTGGGATTCATATCTTGTTATAAGCACTCCATAAAAAAAGACAATTTTTGATGTAAAAATAAACTTTTGATTTTGCACATAATTAAATTTGTATTAATACAAAATTCTTGATTATATTGAATAGTATAAAAAAAGAAATATTAATATATATTTTGATATTATAGATTAATGGTTACCATAACAATTTTCACCTCCCAGCTAAGTAATTAATTAATATAAGCTTTACACATTCATTTATTTTAGAGGGGTTAGATTTTCAATATACACATTCTAAAAAGATAAATATTAGTTAAAAACATAATTGTTAATTTGAGTTTATATATATATATATATATATATATATATATATATATATATATATATATATATATATATATATATATATATATATATGTATGTATGTATTGCATATAATATTAATTATAATTAGATTAAAATATAATGATGGTGTTAACTTCTAGTAAGATAGAAATTGTCTATGAGACTTTAGGAAGGTAAGAGATTATTTGAAAGTTTTTAGCATTTTATTTTTATGGTAAAAATGTTGGGAAAAATACTGAGGGGGGGGGGGGGGGAGTGAATACGTGACTTGGCCTTGACTAACCTGCGTATATTTATTCAAATATTCACCTTTACCAAACTTTCAATTATGACCTGCAACCATTTGTCCCATAATTCTGTCATCCTGTTCCATCGTTCTATTTCCTCTGAACTAATTTGTGAACTCATCCAGTTACCATATACTTGTTTTCTTCAAGTGGGTTTCCATCAAGGACAACACATGCATCATACTGCCAAAAATATCCCCCTTTGGATTTGATGGAAACCATGTTGGTGTTTAATCACCACAACCTGTAAATACTTGTTAGACTCATCTATATAAGCATTATTCAAACACCAGATACTCTCCCCATTTGAAATCAAGGGAAAAGGGTGGCCAATGTAGAATACAAGAGCTCTATAGATCTGATTTGTGCTATACTGACCATGCTCCCCCTGAGCACATGCTGAATCTTCAAAATTATTTTCAATGAAGTGCATGACTCTATAACTCAACTGAGTAGGACCTTTGTTAATTTTGGGAAACTAGGTCCAAAATCCATGTTGCACTGCTCATATGACGACGATCATATTTTTGTTGGATTCCTCTTTCGGAGAGGTGCAAGAATGATCTAAAGATCATCTTGATCGGATGAGCAGAACATTAATTTTGAATTTATTTTCCACATGTGCAAGGTCGGCCAGATTTATCAAACATGCTTAAGAGATGTGTCACACACCCTCATTGATGAATATAATTTGGAGAGACTTGGAGGTCATTTTCTCATCATCTCATCACACATTCTCTCATTGTGATTTGATTGGTTCGATAGCCTTTGGAGGCCTTTTTCCCTCACACGTGTGGAGAGAAGCTGTTGTTTTTTCTACGTTGATCGATTTAGGGATTTATGTTTTCTGCGTTGATCTGTTTAGGGCTTTTTGCTGTAGCATTGACCAGTGTTGACCGTGGTCAACCCTTGGTCATTTGACCTCAATATTTTGCAGAAATTCTGATTTTAGGAGGCCGTATAGCTAGGCACTAAAATCGAGGAATTTCGGGTTGTTTGACCGAAGCCTTAGTTTGCTACGTTGGCTTTTCTGAAGCTGCCTGCGTTGAATTTTCTGCGTTGTCCCTAGTTTGAATTGTGTTGACTTGTGATGAGTTATCTTTGAGGGTTGTGGGTGTGACACATGAATGTGCTAGCTGACCGAGAAAGACTTTGCTAGTTAAAGCATCTTGCTGACCGTCGTAATGCCACAATATCTCATATCTTTGCTAGACAAAAGGAATTGTAAATCTGATCTATATTTCACTTGTCTTCTATTGATCTATTATTGTGTTTTATCAACATTTTACTTTCAAGTTTATGTGATTTCTATTTTGTATTAGGCCTAAGAAAGATTGAAGTAATAGTGCATCAAGCATAGAACACCATGGTTATCTAAATTTAACAACCTTTCTTATCACCGAGGAATCATACATCACTCACCTAACCAAGTGGGGTTACATATTTGACTCAACCACCCAACCAAGTGGGTTTACATATTTGACACAACCACTCAACCAAGTGGGATTACATATTTGACATGACCTTAAAAGTCCATATATGACTGAATGTGACAATATTTTCATCATAGGTCTCAACATGACCTTTACATCAAATTAAAGATATGAATTTTATAACCAATACCAAAAGACCTTAATAGTAAGAGATCATTGAACATAATTCAACAACCATAATTCCAACAATGCATTATACTCTGCAAGGCTAATGCTCCCCTTGAACCCATGCTACATGTTCATTGTCAACAACTCATTCATCAAAACATCTTCATAAATTAGATAGATATCAATGAGAAAATCATAACCCAATACCATATCAACAAACTACACGCATGAACACCAAACCAATTAAATCATAACTGTTAGCAACATGTCAGAGTTTGTTCTTGAGTTTGTCGCACTGTTTTTATCTCAGAGAAAAACAAATGTGACTATCTGCAAAGAAACTGGCGTATATATGACACTATACTTCATGAAACTCATGTACCAAAAGAAACCTTCTAAATTTTCACCCGTAGACTGAGCAGACTAGATTAGCAACAAACTGAGGCAGAGTCAACTCCCAGTTTCTATCTGAGATATTCAAATGCTTCTCTAGGGAGAGGTTTAGTAAATATATCATCAACTTGTTCTTTGGAGGGAACATAATCCAATTTAACCTTTTGATCAAGAACTTGTTCTCGTAGAAAGTGATACTTAATAGGAATATGCTTGGTTTTGGAGTGCATAACAAGATTTTTCAAAATACTAATAACACTTGTATTATCACATATGATGGATATGGATGGAGAAAATTTAATTTGAATATATTGTAATGTCTGCATCATCCAGAGAAGTTGTGTGCAACAATATGAAACAACCACATATTATGCTTTTGCTATAGTTAAGGCAATGGAACTTTGTTTCTTGCTGAACCAAGATACCAATCGGGGCCCCATATATAATACACCTCCACTAGTGCTTTTTCGGTCATCAACATTTCTAGCCTAGTCTGCATCTGTTTAAGAATGAAGAGTAAGATATGCATCTTTAGGGTACCATAGACCAAAGTCTTGGGTTCCTTGGAGATATTTGAATATTTGATTTACTGCTAAAGATGTGATTCCTTTGGATTGGCTTGGAAACGTCCAACAATCCCAACTGCATGCATGATGTCTGGTCTAGTACTTGTTAGATAAATCAAACTTCCAATCATAGACTGTTGTGAAACCAGCTCCAAAAATAGAAGAAAAGAGATATCAACGCCTTAGAAATAAGCCACTTCGAGGGGGAAACCTCCAATACATTACATGAATGAACAATTCTTGGATGATACAAAGTACAAAACCTTCTTTCTATATATAGGAGTCCATGAGGCCACAATGTAATCCTACTGGGGCCACAATGTAATCCTAGCCGACCTAACAAAAATAATGTAAGGGCACAATAATAACAATATGGGGGTTACAGGGGTACAACAATAACAATAAGAGGGGCTACACTAACATAATAAGGGACTACACT
This sequence comes from Pinus albicaulis, assembly GCA_034641835.2. Lineage (NCBI taxonomy): Eukaryota > Viridiplantae > Streptophyta > Pinopsida > Pinales > Pinaceae > Pinus > Pinus albicaulis. The sequence continues at coordinate 230,433,262 of CM076578.1, forward strand.
ATTAATATAGGGAATTAACATGCCCCTCTCCTTCAAACAAGTGTTGTCCTCAACGCTTGATTATTTCTTGATGCTTCTGTATAAAATTCTCATCCTCCCATGTGGAAGCCTCTACAGGAAAGTTCTTCCACTTGATAAGATACTCTGAAATTGATCGTACTTATCGAGTTCTTGTTTCTGTGACTGCTTCAGAACTTCTTTCGATGTGATGTTGATCTTCCTGTTGTTTCATTAGATTTTGCACGAAAGATAGGTTATTCTTTGAGAGTTGGAGAACTTGTTGTTGATGCTCGATGTGATATTCCACTAGTTTATCATCCATATTAGCTATTATTTGATCCTTCAAACCATCCAACTTAGCTTCCAATTCTAATTTTAAACCATCTATGTCATCTTCGGTTGCTCTTCGTAAGATCGAAATTTGTTGTACTTGGTACCGTAATATTGATATCTCATACTGCAATTCTTCCTCTTCATGCGTCATTGTATAGATTTTTGAGGGCTTAATGGGTATGGAATTATTTTTTTGAGGCATTATAGAACCCAATACTGATAAAAATTCTAAAATATGCCCTTGAAATCACTTCAAACTACTTTTTCAAACAAGCGTTATGCAATTTTAAAAACCAAATACACACCTTTTTCTTGCTTTTGAGAAACTCGATATTGAAACTGAATTATCTCTATGATTTGGGATCTTCAATATCTGAAATTTGGCCCTAAGGTAGCCCTCTAAATCCTCTTTTGAATGCCATAGGTCTGACCTGATTTGGATTCTTGAAGACAAATTTGTGCCCAATCTCCTACGATGACCTAATTATGGAATGGTTCAGGAGAGCGAACTTGTATGATTTGCCACGTGTCACTGTTTCCTCCTTTGGCTCTAAAATTTAAAGAAAATAAACTAAAGTCTGTGTACTTGCGTCCACTTTTTACATAATTCCAATCTGATGCTCAGAGAGAGAGTCATGAAGAGTTTCCCACGATCACCTCTTTGAGATGAAATTCATAAGCCTCAAAAAACCCTAACTTCCGCAGATCATATCTCCGAAAATATTGCTAACCAATATCTGAAATTTTTCGACGATGTTCCTTAGGATTGTGGCTTTACACTAAAAATTTCAGCTTCTGAACCTTCGTAGAAAAAACGTTATTACGAAAAATACAAATAATGACACATGACTCCGTTTAGGTTAAATCTATGAGATCTGGAAAATGACTCAACTTGCACAGATCATATCTCCGGAAATATTGTGAACCAAGCTCTTAAATTCTGATTATGTTCCTCAGATTTTCAAGATTTGGCTTCTCACTCTAAACATTTCAGCTTCTGAAACTTTGTAGAAAACAAGTTATAGCGAAAATTCCACGATGACCCGTTTGGAGTAGCGAAACCCTATAATCCAAAGCTCTGATACCAAATGTTGTGTAACCAGCTCCAAAAAGAGAAGAAAAGAGATATCAACGCCTTAGAAATGAGCCACTTCGAGGGGGAAACCTCCAATACATTACATAAATGAACAATTCTTGGATGATACAATTCACAAAACCTCCTTTCTATATATAGGAGTCCATGGGGCCATAATGTAATCCTACTGGGCCACAATGTAATCCTAGCCGACCTAACAATAATAATGTAAGGGCACAATAATAACAATATGGGGGTTACAGGGGTACAATAATAACAATAAGGGGGGCTACACTAACATAATAAGGGGCTACACTATTAATATAGGGACTTAACATGCCCCTCTCTTTCAAACAAGTGTTGTCCTCAACGCTTGATTATTTCTTGATGCTTCTGTATAAAATTCTCATCCTCCCATGTGAAATATTCTACAGGAAAGTTCTTCCACTTGCTAAGATACTCTGAAATTGATCGTACTTTTCGAGTTCTTGTTTCTATGATTGCTTCATAAATTCTTTCGATGTGATGTTGATCTTCTTTTTGTTTCATTAGATTCTGCACCAAAGTTAGGTTATCCTTTGAGAGTTGGAGAACTTGTTGTTGATGCTCGATGTGATCTTCCACTAATTTATCATCCATATTAGCTATTATTTGATCCTTCAAACCATCCAACTTAGCTTCCAATTCTGCTTTTAAACCATCTATGTCATCTTTGGTTGTTATTCATAAGATCGAAATTTGTTGCACTTGGTACCGTAATATTGATATCTCATACTGCAATTCTTCCTCTTCATGCACCATTGTATAGATTTTTGAGGGCTTAATGGGTATGTAATTATTTTTTTGAGGCATTATAGAACCCAATACTGATAAAAATTCTAAAATATGCGCTTGGAATCACTTCAAACTACTTTTTCAAACAAGCATTATGCAATTTTAAAAACCAACACAATTCCTTTTCTTGCTTTTGAGGAGCATGATATTGAAACTGAATTATCTCTATAATTTCAGATCTTCAATATCTAAAATTTGGTACTGCGGTAGCCCTCTAAATCCTCTTTTGAATGCCACAAGTCTGACCTGATTTGGATTCTTGAAGACAAAGTTGTGCCCAATCTCCTACGATGACCTAATTATGGACTGGTTCAATAGAGTGAACTTGTATGACTTGCCACGTGTCACTGCTTCCTCCTTCAGCTCTAAAATTTATATATAGAAAACTAAATTCTGTGTACTTGCATCCACTTTTTACAGAATAACAATCTGATGCTCAGAGAGAGAGTTATGAATATTTTCCCACAATCACCTATTTGAGATGAAATTCAGGATCTTGAAAAAGTCCTAACTTCCATAGACCATATATCCGAAAATATTGTGAACCAAGATCTGAAATTTTTCGATGATGTTCCTCAGGAGTTTGGATTTGAGCTCTAAAATTTTCAGATTTTGAGTCTTCGTAGAAAACCAGTTATAGCGAAAATGTCGCGATGACCTATTTAGGTTAAATTGCGGACCCTACAACAAGGCCTAACTTCCATAGATCATATCTCTGAAACTATTGCAAACCAAGCTCTAAAATTTTGTGATGATGTTCCTTAGGATTTCAGCTTCGTACTCTAAAAATTTCAGCTTCTGAACCTTAGTATAAAAAAATTTATAGCGAAAATTCCATGATGACCTGTTTGGAGTAGCAAAACCCTAGAATCCAAAGCTCTGATACCAAATGTTGTGAAACTAGCTCCAAAAATAGAAGAAAAGAGATATCAACGCCTTAGAAATAAGCCACTTTGAGGGGGAAACCTCCAATACATTACATGAATGAACAATTCTTGGATGATACAATTTACAAAACCTCCTTTCTATATATAGGAGTCCATGGGGCCATAATGTAATCCTAGTGGGCCACAATGTAATCCTAGCCGACCTAACAATAATAATTTAAGGGCACAATAATAACAATATGGGGGTTACAAGTGTACAATAATAAAAATAATGGGGGCTACACTAACATAATAAGGGGCTATACTATTAATATAGGGACTTAACATAGACTTGTACTCTTGTTGGTTTATTGTGACTCTGGCTCATGATAATCTCTAAGGCTCGTACATATCATCATTGAGTACATGCTGTGTTTGAAATCTTCCATCCCATACTTCTTTAGAATCGCTTGAATATTTGTTTACAGAGCATGCCATATTTTGCTTGTTGCACTTGTAAACCAAGAAAATATGCAAAGGTTCCCTAAGTAAAGACATTTCAAATTATCATGGCCAACAAAAGCACATTTTTACCAGTGTATTCTTAGCCTCATTCTAAAGATGGTGTCATCAACATAAACAACAAAAATTAGCAGTTTATCATCCTCAATTTTTGTGTACAGGTTACTGTCTACAGATCCTTTTGTGAAGCCTTGTTGTTGAAGATACTTGTCAAGATGATAATGCCATGCCTGTGGAGCTTGTTTTAGCGCATATAAATCCTTTTTTAGTTTGCATACAATGTTTTCATCATTCCCCAAAATAAATCCTTCTGGTTGTTCTATATATACTTCTTCTAGATCTCCATTAAGGAAAGAAGATTTTACATCCATTTGATAAACTTTAAAACGCTGAAAACTTGAAAATGCAAGAAATATTCTTATGGCTTCAAGTTTGGCTATTGGTGAAATTTTTTCTTCAAAGTCTATACCTTCTTGTTGAGCATAACCTTTACAAAAAATTCTATATTTATTTCTAATTACTTCTCCATTTTCATTCAACTTATTTTTGAATATCCATTTTGTCCCAATAACATTTTTATCATGAGGCCTTGGAACCAATTCCCAAGTATTATTCTTTTCAATTTGATCAAGTTCTTCATCCATGGCCTTAACCCAACATTCATCTTTACTAGCTTGATTTACATTTTGTGGTTCAATGGTGGATAATAAAGATAGATAACTAGGAGATACTACAAGGGTTCTCCTTGTTTGTACCCAAAATTCCTTTTCTCCTAGAATTTGAGTTTATTGATGATTCTTTTGAACATAATTGGATGGAGCCTTTTCTTTATCTGATGTGTCTTCTATGACGCTTCATTAGTTTCTTCTTCTATGTCATTATTATTTGATGTGGGAAACAATTCATCATCATCATCCTCTTTTGTTTTTGTTACCCTTTTGGGAGTTGTGCATGCTTCATCAATCACGACATCAATACATTCAACAATTTTCCAAAGTCTATTATTGTAGCATTTGTATCCTTTACTTATGGAAGAGTAACCAAGAAGTATTCCTTCATCTGCTCTAGCTTCAAACTTACCAAGTTTTTCATCATTATTTTTGATGAAAATTTTACTTCCAAAAACTCTAAAATGCTTCATAGTGGGAGGCTTACAATACCAGAGTTCATAAGGATTTTTATCACTATTCACATGAACATGATGTCTCACAGAAGCACAATGTGTATAAAGTGTACCACCTCTAGAAGGTGTCAGAGTTCCATACCCATTAAGCATAACACTGCATATTTTTGAAATATTCTATTCATTCTTTCTTATTATTATTTTGTTGAGGAGTTCTGGCTACATAATTTTTTTTTTATGCCATGTTGTTCACATAAATCAAAGAATTCATCTTATATGTATTCTCCTCCTCGATAAGATCTAAGAAATTTAATTATTAGATCTAATTCATTTTCAACTAATGCTTTGAAGACCTTAAACCTATCAAATGATTCATCTTTGTGTTTCAATAAACCACTCCAACACATTCTAGAAAAATCATCAATGAATAAGATATAGTATTGTTCTCCACGAGGTGATTTTTTCCTTATAGGTTGACACAAATCAGTAAGTATAATTCAAAAGTCTTACTTGCTGATCCTTCTTTGGCATTGAATTGAACTCTGGTTTGCTTACCAAATTGACATGACTTGCATATGGTACTTTTTGGTAGGGTGATGTTGGGTAGATCACGAACAACTTTGAGCCTGCTTGATTTGCTTATTTGAGAAAAGCTTAGATGTCCCAACCTTTTGTTCCATAACCATTTTTCCTCTGCTTTGCTTAGGTAACATTGTTCTTGGCCACCTTTCAAAATATACATATTTCTCAGGGTTATTGTTCCTTTTATTATGGTATTCCTTGTGTCAAGGTTGTGAACCACACATTATTTTGATTAGAAGACTACCTCATTTCCTTGGTCACACATTTGGCTAACACTCAACAAGTTATGCTTTAATCCATCAACATACATAACATTATAGGCTTTAACCTTTTATTTTAGAAAAACAAATCCTTTACCATTAATGACAACTGGGGAGTCATTTCTAAAAGCGACATTAATTTATTTCTCTAATGAATTGTATGAAATGAGTTTATCTTGATCACCTATCATGTGTTTTGAACATACACTATCAATTTACCATTGACTTTCTTATCCTTCTGAAAATAATGCTATGCCACAACTTTCGGATTGTAAGTCCTTCTTTTTCCATATCTTAGAATTTGTTGATATTTGCTCCTATTGAGATGTTGGCTATAATTTTCTCATACATTCAGATTCCTCATGTCCAAAGTTATTGAAAAATTAGCATTCAATTTAATCTTTAAGAGGAGAGAAATTGTTATAGGTATTCTTCTTGATTCCTGTCTCTTTCCTTTGTTTTATTACTTTTCTAGTCATGACGGTTTTGTATGCAACACATTAAGTAGCCTTGTGACCAAATTTATGACGTGAGAAACATTTTCCCATGAAAGAATAAATTTTTGTGATCATAAAACCTTCTAGTGTTGTTTACCTTTTGACTGATAATTCTGTTATTTTTCATCCTTGAATTAGAGTGAATATGATTTACGTGTGAAGTGTCTTTATTATTCTGCTAAAGATTGAAACTTTTTTGTCTGGATTTTGCTGCATTTAGATAGCTTCTAGTTGTGGCTGATGATTTTTCTATCTATGATGTTTCACCAATGTACCCAAGACTTGTATTCTTAAGAGGAGAGTGTTGAACCTTAGTAATTTCATCTAAGGTTTCAGATCCTTTAGAAAATATAAGATTTATATTTTTTATTTTCTCAAGTTCCTTTCTTAGATTTACTATTTCACATTCTAACTTCTCATTATGCTTCTCCTTTTATATGAGTTGATTCTTTAGAGTATCTATGGCTCCTTTGTTTTCTTCCAGGCATATCTTAAGTTGAGTAATTTCTTCAAAGAAATCTATTTCCTCTAAAGCATCCACAAATTTGTAATTAGACTCACTAGTAATTCTTTCAGATGTCATGAGAAGTTTAAGATATTAATCAAATTCTCATTCTTCACTATTTGACAAGCCATCACTATCTTCATGAGTATAATAAACTTTCCTATTGTCAAACCATTTCCTATTTCCTTTTTCAATATCCTTTCACTTGTCATGGTTGTCTTTATAAGTAAATTTAGTAGCATAATGACCAACTCTACCACAAGCAAAACATTTGAAAGGAAGCTTACCTTTGAACCTTCTGGTACCAAGTTGAAGTTACTTTACAAAATTTACCTCATCTTTTTCTGATACATACCATGATTCCTTGTATTCTTCCTTTTCCTTTCCCTTTGCAGTTGCTTTAAATGCGACTTCTATGACTTCTGAGGGACCTCCTTTTCTCATTTCAAAACCAGTGAGGGTCCCGTGAAGTTGAACAACAGTAAGAGTCTGCAGATCCTGCTTCTCTTCAATGAAAAACTCTTTTGACTTGAATTTCAGAGTTAGATATCCTAATATTTTCTCTACTAAAGTTGTCTCTTTTATGTCTTCACCCATATTTCTCATATGATTTACAATCTCATCTAGACGTAGAGATAAAATTGCAATACTTTCATTATTATGAATTATGAGATTTTCATATTGAATTCTAAGACTTTGGAGTTTAGCACTTTTTACCTTGTTATCGCCTTCATATCTTAGGATGATTTTGTCCTGTATTTCCTTTGTTGTATTTAATTGCATAACTTTGAAATTTTTTGATTCGGTCAGGCTTCCCAATAATGCATTGACAACTGTTGCATTGGTTTCAAATGTCTTCTTTGTTGCTGCATCTGTGGGAACTGTGAATGGATATTGGTAACCTCCTTCAACAATTTCCCAAACATCTGCTCCAAGAGACCGAAGAAAGGATATTATTCTTATCTTCCATAATATTAAATTATTTCCATTGAAGAGTGGTGGTCTGATAGATGTTGTTCCGTCTTTATTTATCATCTTGGTAGATCTTCCTTCAAGCAATCAAGCTTCTTCTAAAGGACATGCTCCGATACCAATTGTTGGGAAAAATACTAGGGGGGGTGAATCAATATTTGAAGCTCACAATAATATTTTTCTTTTCTGAAATCTGTACGTGACTTTACTGAACCCAACTCGTGTATGTACGTGACATTTATAAAAGAAACTAGCATATGCTTAGTAAACTTGTAAAACACCTAATTCTTTATCTATTTAACTTAACCAAAATGTAAGAGATTCATCAGGTATTTGATAAGAAATAAGCATGTGCATTAAGAAAAAAATTAATCATCACACATAAGCAACACACATGAACACTAGGATTTAAGGTGGAAACCTAATGTGGGAGAAAACCACCGCTGTTATCATCTCAGTCTTCAATCTTATTAGTATCAAAAACTTCTTATATTCATGTACTGGCGCAGACTCATTCTAGTACGCTGCAGGCACCCACCTGCTGAAGCCAACAACCTTCACTCATTCTCCAGCTCTTACTGGAAGGGAGCTCTAACCCCCTGATCTCGTTTACCATCAACCATTGGAAGGGAGCTTCAACCTCCTAGATCTGATCACTAACTATTACTGGTAGGAATATTTGACTTCCTTATTGAAGGCTCCAACCCTCATCACCATCTGTGGACCACATTTCATAAATTTTCACGCTGGATCCACCTGCTTTAATACATCACAGCTTGCAGAAAAACTGAAGAAAACAATTACATAAATAAATCATATCAATGAGATCACTGTAACCAGAACATAGAACTGAACTCAGAGTACTGCATCCCTAATAATTCATATACCAAAAATGTATACGCAACTTCACTTAAGGCAACCCGCATGTATACACTTTTTTCTATTAAGCAACCTGCTTATAGAACTTAATATACCAAAACCTGTTATTCTGAATCAACCACATAGTTGACTAGAGTTATTCTGAAAATATATTTGATAAGAAGTAAGCATGGGCATTAAGAACATAATAAAGCATCAAACATAAGAAACACACCTGAACACCAGGATTTAAGGTGGAAAGCCAATATGGGAGAAAACCATCGTTGTTTTCATATCACTCTTCAATTTCATTAATATCAAAAACATCTTACATTCATGTATTGGTGAAGAATCATGCCAGTACGTAGGCACCCAGCTGCTGAAGGATACAACCTTCACTCGTTCTCCAGATCCTATTGGAAGGGAGATCCAACCCCCTAATCTTGTTTACCAACAACCACTGGAAGGGAGCTTCACCCCCCTCATCTTGTTTACCAACAACCACTGGAAGGGAGTTTCACCCCCCTTCATCCGATCACCAACTACTACTTGCAGGAAGTTTTGACTTCCTTACTGAAAGCTCCAACCCTCATCACCATTCGTGGACCACGTTTCATAAATTTTTACACTGAATCCACCTGCTTTAATACATTACGACTTGTAGATTAACTGAAGCAAACACTTACATAAATCAACCAGAACAGTGAGATCACTGTAACCATAACACAACACTTAACTCAGAGTACTACATCAACACACAGAATAAACTGCAACCCTAATCAGTCATATTCCAAAAATGTATACGTGACTTCACTTAAAGCAACCCACATGTATACGCGCTTTTCTGTTGAGAAATATGTGTATAGATCTTAATATACCAAAAACCTGTTATTCTGAATCAACCACAAAGTTGATCAGAGCTATTCTGAAAATATATTGTGAGCTTACAGAACCATCATACAATTAGCAACATCAATAATCTTTTCAACCAATCAATCATGTGACCAAATTCAACTTCATCATTCAACCAAATCTAATTTAGACATTATCATTCAACCCAGATCAACATGAAGACATCATTTACAAACAACAAAGATACAACAACATTGATCAGGTTGATCAGTCTTTTATAAACAGAAACCATTCCTTTATGTACGTGACTTTGATGAAACGAACCTGCGTGTATAAGCGACTTTACCGAGACCAACCTATGTACACATTTCAAATTTTTACCTAAAATTGTGCAACTATTCATTACTTTAGAAAGACCCAGATCATAATATTCAGAGATAAAACCATGCGTCAATACTTAGATCTGGTCAATCCATGGGCATATCATACAATGCAAAGTCATTTCAGTTCTCGTGATCTTGATCCATCATTGTATTCATCAGTGCATAGTTATTTCAGATGTATATGTCAACTATGTTCCTTACAATGTGAATATACTTCATATTGAAATATTCATCAAAAACCCTTTCACATGCACACCTTAATACTTTGATCTTATCCTCCTTATATAGCTTGAACCTTAGCCAATGCCATGAGCCAAACCACACTAGTGTCGATGGTAATCTTAGATAGGATCAAATAACTATTATTGCGCTCAATACTGTGGGATAATACCATGGTAAAGACCCTTGGTATTATTAAATTAGTGCGCCAACATGTACGCGACTTTGTTTCTTTGTACCCACATGTATTTCTTCAAATAAACTTTTCTTCTTTGGCCTTGACGAACCCTCGTATATTTCTTCAAATATTCACCTTTACCAAACTTCTAATTATGACCTGCAAACCTCTGTCCCATAATTCTGTCATTTAGTTCCATCATTTTTTCGCCTCTGAATTGGTCTGTGAACTCATCCAGTTACCATATACTTGTTCTACTACAAGTGGGTTGCCATCACACTGCCAACACAACCTCCTTGCTTCAATGCTCCTCTGAATTCCTGTGATGTTTTTCACCGAATTGATGATGAGAAGGATGAGTTTAAACTCATATTTATACACTTTTTGACTGAAAATGAAGAGACGTGTATGTTGGGTGAAGGAGCCGACTTGCACATGTAGGCTCATGTCGGCCAACATTAAAAATATATTTTTTCAACTTTTAAATTAATTTTCTCTTAGCCTATGAGTAGTTAGAAGGCGAGTAATAGCTGGATGGAAAGGGGGAAAATTCCTCTACAAGGTTATGCTAGTTCCATTTTCAAATGAGGTCATTTTTCTATCCATAAAACTATATTTTGTGAAATTTCATTATTATTTTTTCCATGGTGGCCTTTAGGATTTTATTATTTGGACAATGTTAGGGCTCCTTTTGTAGGCTTTCACCTCAATCAGATTAGGGCATCTTCAATCAGGGATTTAGGGTATGCAAAGACATCTAGATTATGGTTCCTTTGGATTCTTCATTAAATAAGGAACATAGGATACATGATGTACATTAGGCCTTCAACAAGAGCAATAACATGCATGGTTTCTTAGGATTTATATGAGATATATAGCTAGGGTTTCATGAGAGAAGGGCTTCTTCATCCATGATTAGATCAGTCAAGATAAGGATATAAATGAAGCTAGAGAATTTGGTATATGCATCATCTTCATGCTTAGGATTTTCTCCCAGGGTTTCCATGACATTAGGGGAGCATCACAAAAGGGTTATTCATGTGTCACAAGAATATTTTCCATCTCCAATAATTCCATATTGATATCAATGAAAATTTTGACCAACAATATCCCTCTTTGTCATTGATGGCAATATTCTTTCCCTTTCAACAACTTTTCCCCCTTTGACATCAATGGAAAATGGGGTTCCCAAGTACTCCCCCTATCAAGTTGCTTCTTGATATGTTTCTCCCCCTATCATAGTGATCTTCTTTAATGAACTTTCTCCCCCTAAGATTTTGCATGCCTTTGTAGAAATGGATGAGGTATTTGATCAACCAAATCCCCATGCTTGCATAAACTCTCTAGCTCTTCTTTTTTCTCGAGACAATAAATATTGTTGCTTTGTGATCAATTGGAATACATCTTCAATAATGGATGTGTAGTGAGGACACAATATCATGATTTTCTTCAATGGAATTGCTCCAAGATATGATCTATCAAGAGATGATTGTCCATGTGTGACTTATCAAGGGTTTCATAGGGACCTTCACGAATAGCTTCTGCAATAATAGTCAAGAATAAAAGGTCCCCCCTAACAATATGCAAGGTATCCTTTTTGGCACAATTTCATCATCAAAACTTGGAATATCATATATGCCAAAGATGTACTCATTAGATCAACAACATGAGTTCATGTATTGAGTGTTTAAGAGGATTTTTGATCCAAATTGCTTCCTTCTCCATACTTGTGTAACTTTATTTTCTTTTTTGGTAGTCATGTTTTTAGCTTTTTTATGGACCCAAGTCAAGTTACAATCACGAGCCATATGTCCAAAATTATGACGATTGAAGCACTCCATTTTGTACATAGATGAGAATGCATTGTTTATTCTTCAAGATTTGCTTCTAAGAGACCAATGGGGATCATTATATTTGTCCTTGTGGTTTTCTCTACAATCCTTTGCCATGTGCCCAATATTTGTACAAGAATAGTAAAACCAAAAAATATACTTTGGTACCTGGATGATGGAGATTTCCTTGACGTACTTCTGAATTCATTTTGTCTTGGGATTCTTTGATCAAATTTATTGCCTCTTGCATTCTTAACACCATTTTCATATCTTTTGGGAGTAGGGTTTCTTCAAATGTCATATTGACTCTTCTCCTTGCTTTTTGTAGAACTTGGGGCATCAATATTTTTTCCAACCTTTTCCACATCCTTGTTGTTTGATGCATTAGGGTTTTCTTGATTTCTGTTTGAGGTTTCACTTGCATAACCAGGACCTGATTTATCAAGAGGACATTTTTTATGACTTAGGATGTCATCCAAGGTTTGAGAGCTCTTTAGACTTTTGTTTAGATGATCAACTTCTTTCTTTAGGAGATCATTTTCTTCTTTCATTATATTGCATTCTTAATCCTTCTTTGCTATATGGTTCTCCATTTCTAACTTAATTCTCATTGCTTCACATGATTGGGCCTTGAGAGAGGAGACATTTGATTTCAATCTTAATATTTCTTCATCCTTTTCTTTTAGTTGGAATATCATGGCATTTCTTTCCTTTTCTGCTTCGTCAACTTGTCCTTCTAGGAGGGCCAAAACTTCCATCACCTTTTCAGATCCTTGTGCTTGTATCTTTGCTTCTTTCAACTGTGATTTAAGAGAGAAAACTTCTTCTTTATATTGACAAATTTCTGCTTCAATTTTGTTCAATTCCTTACATATTAGATCAATATGGTTTGTAAAATTGTCTTCCCTTATTGTTTCTTTGTCCAATTCATTTGTCATGGATATGACTTCTTCCTTAAGCTTGGTGAGCTCCTTATCTCTTTCTTATACTTGAAACTTAAAGAGATCAACTCCCTTCCTTGTCTTGTCAAGGTCATGGTCATCATATTGTGCTTGCTTCTTGAGCTTATCATTTTCCCTATTCAATCTGCTTATTTTTTCTAGCACAACTACAAGATTTTCCTTAAAGTTTTCTGTGAAGTCTTGTTTATTTTATTCATCTTCTAGTTCTTCCTTGCTCTTGATGTCTTCACTCTTGTTTTTAGCTTCATTTATGGGTTATATATTTCCTTCTTTCTTTCCATCATCTTCTTGATTAAAATTCATGGTCAATTCTCCTTTTCAGTGAAGATCTTGAAGTTTGTCCCACACATCTTTTGTTGATGAACATTTCTCCACTTTTGCCTTTATAGGATCTGGTAGCACACTCATAATGGATTTTATCGATCTTGCATTATATTCCTTGGATCCTTCTTCCATCGTGCTTTTAATGATCACTGATTCCCAAACTTCAAAACCTTGAGCCATTAAAAAAAAATCATTCTTGCCTTCCATATTTCAAATTTTCCATTGAACAATGGAGCTTTCCCAATTTGAATATCTTATGTTTTCACGTTTGAAGAAGAGACATATTTAGAAGGATTTTAGGCTCTCTTCCTTGGATTTTCCATTTGTGTGCTAAGGATATACTTTCAAGATTCTAGGATTTGAGTGAAGGTACTGGCTCTGATACCAATTGTTGAAAATATTGAGGGGGGGGGGGGGGGTGAATCGGTGTTTCTTTTCAATTGTTATTTTTACCAATTAAGGTCACTTATAATTATAACACATAATGAACAATGATAGAATAATAATTTTATTATTTAGAAATGGTGAGGACTCCAATCCTCTTTATAATGAATCAAGTACAATAATAGATCAGGGCTCTAACCCTAGATTAAGACTCCAATTTTCAAATCACCAGACTCCAACCTGTACTTTTCCAAGCACCGATTTGGACTTCACGAGGCTCCAACCTCTAGGGCTCCAACCCTATATTCCCAAGGCTCCAAACTTGTCTCTATGAGGCACCAACCTCCAGGGCTCCAACCCACTCACTGGTACATGCCCCAACCTAGTCTTCATGAGGACTCCTATCCTCTAGGGCTCCAACCCTATGCTTCAATTCTTCAAGATAAGTTCAATGATTCTTCAAGGCTCCTAATATCTTATGCAAGAAGCCTTGATAATATCTTCATCTTCAACAATTCCTTCACTTAATCTCCAAATCACTTCATCAATGACAACTTTATCTTCTCAGAAGTTGGCACCACAAATTTTCATTTCACCCAACCAAAATATTCTAGGTTACCTCATGATGGCTTAAAAAATGCATCATGGTCTCCAATAATCCTTCCAATATTAGATTCTATTATGCTTCTGATTCCCTTCAATGGGTCTTCAATGTCAGCTCCAAAGCACTCTCCAAGATCTACAAGGTTCCAAGGCTCAAAATATTCTTCAAGGTTTTTCTCCACTAACAAGATCTATCCACTTCAATTCTTCTTCAAAGATGATCAAGTGTGCTCCAGAAATACTCAAGAGGAAACTCCAAGGTGTCACCAATGGATGCTCAAGATACAAACAACATTAATGATACCTCAATCTTCAAGTTATATGCTTCAAGGTCTCCACGGTTCAAGCCACAAGTTATTCACTGTTCAAACCTCCAAGTGATGTCAATGAGCTTCTACACAAATGTTATAAAATAGCTCTAAGGGATGATTATAAAACTGTCTAAAAAATATGTCACTGGGTTGGTTCAAGAGGTCTTCCAAAGGTTTGATCAGTCATAGGTTCTGAATTGTTAAACCATAAATCTGATCTTCAAATTCTAAGCCTTTTATGCTACATTTTTGTTATAAAAATGCTACCAAAACACAGTTGTAGTACCAAGTCTGAAGTATAGTTATAAGTCTCCATAGGCAGAGTTACCATAGATCTGAGGTATGGTTGCAACAGTTTCCGATTTAGGGTGCCTGTCACAGGAAATTGTCCACAATTCGAGCCTCTACAAATGAGATTCTAGGCAGACTTGTCTGAGTTGTGATGACTGCTTCTAGTCCATCCTATCCACAAGTTAACCACAAGAAATTTTTTGTAATTATGGTCTCCACAGATCCTCCAAGATGACTATTTTCAGTGTTATTTTGGCCTGAGCTTGAAAGATAACCCATAATATTAGCCAAAACACCGAGTTGTATAAGTGTGATTGTTTGATAGTCCGAGGAGTGTAGCTTGCCACAAAGCCAAGGTTCCACAATGTGCAATCCGAGCCTATCCAAGGCACCGTTCTTGAGGTTTTTCCTCCCATAGGTGGTTTTCTTTCAACTTTGAATGTGACAGGGCTTCAAGCCTTAAGATAAATATCCAATAACAGTTTCCGAGCTCTAAAAAAACATGCCTTCAAGGAGACTGATAATATGACCGAGAACTATGTGTGATTGTTCACAATTGCAAGGTATTGCAAGCTTATAGGACCAAGGAATTAAACCTTTGCCACATTTTTGTGGATAGTTGACAATTATTTGTACTCCAAGATTTCCAGGGATGATTGTCCACTGCAATGGGTGAGCTTCACAAGATTCTGAGCCTTAAACCAATTTTTCCATTTTTCTTGTATTCCGAGTAGGAAAGATAAAGGAAATTTGCCCCAAATTGTAATCTCTTCCCAACCTCCTTGATTCAATGCTCCTCTAAATTCCTATGCTATTTTTCATGGAATTTATGATGAGAAGGATGATTTTAAACTCATATTTATACACATTTTGACTTAAAATGAAGAGATGTGTCTGTTGGGTGAAGGACCTTTTTAGTGCTCCTCAGTTTCCCAAGGTTGAGAAAGGAGGTAACCTCATACCAACTTTGGAATTGGTAGCTAGCCCTACCAAATTAGAGAGGTATCTCTCTGCAAGCTCACAACCAATGAAATGACTGGAGAGAAAAACAGATCTTAGGCTAGATATTCAACTCACTAGGGTTTAATTTTTAGGGTTTGTTGGATCAGGCTCAAAGGTCTAGGGAATTAGGTCAGGATTTGAAATGATCAGTTGCAGGGATAAGATGGGGAAAAGTAGGAATGATTAGTGACATATTTGAGTTGTCATTGTGGTATAGGGTTGAAGTAGAGAGGGATAAAAATGAGCATAAGACTATGAATTCATTTATCAGAAGAAATGAGACATAAACATGAAAATCTCATCAAAACATAGCATATAAACTATGAATTTTGCTTAAAAACTCATGAGATAATCATATGAAAGCATTCTAATGGTAATAAGGAGAAAAAAATAATCAATATGATGATAAAATAGAGGAAAAACATCGTCACCAAAGCATACCACAAGAATCCCAAGATAATAGCTGCAATTGCCTGTATATTTCCTGCAAAAATATGATGTACACTAGCTCCATGCCTTTATCTAACTGATGCCCAAACTTTGATTTGACTTCATCAGGGCTACATATAGATCAATAAATACATTCCCCCCACTCACAGGTCGAATCCATCATGATAGGAACTGATTGCATCAATCTCTCTAACTAAACCTAAAACTAGGTAGGTTAGG
This sequence comes from Pinus albicaulis, assembly GCA_034641835.2. Taxonomy (NCBI): domain Eukaryota; kingdom Viridiplantae; phylum Streptophyta; class Pinopsida; order Pinales; family Pinaceae; genus Pinus; species Pinus albicaulis. The sequence goes on from CM076578.1 coordinate 230,449,699, forward strand.
AACTAACTCTCTATTTAGCCTTGACTGACTTTACAAGAATTGATGACGATGGATTTACCTAAATTTAACCTTTAACGACACTATTACATTTAATTACATCATGTAAACTCCTAAAAACACAAATTACATCATGAGATATTGACTTTGACTGAGAAAAATCGAAAATTTGACTTTCTGACAGAAGCGCAGCGTGGTCTTTGAGGCACTTTTTGGGTGGCTTAACCTGATCTTTGAGCTAAAATGAAGGTTGATGAAGATAGCCTAGGATGTATACTAGGCCTCTGAACCTTTAAAACTACAAAAATGCACCTCCATGGCACATAAAAATCCAATCTCCCAAGGCTACTCTAGAAGCGTAGCGTGGGGTCCAAAAAGGAGGCAAAAAAATGAAAAATGACCTGTTTATTGACTTTTTCTCCAACCTTATGAGCTGACATGGCAAAGAAAGTGCATATATGTGATGTGGGGGTCAAAGGCTATCCATAAATGTAAGCCACTTGTCATTTGGATGCCTTGAGAAGAAGCGCAATGTGGCCACGCTGTGCTTCTATGCAACTTAATTGCCAGAATTAACCAAAAATCCAAAAATTGACCAAAAATTCTCAAAATTTGTTGAAACTTCATTCTTAGCATCTCTCAGTGATTTCCTAGAAAACCAATGATGCATTAGCAAGAAAATCAAGGTTATCTCTCTTTTTAAGCTTGATTAGGTTTTTCTTAAGCTTCTTTTTCATATTCTTAACCCTAGTTTTGCAAATCTGGTTCCTGGTGTAATAATGTTTAGCCATGTGTCTCTAAAGGTTTGTAGCTCTATTTTCCTTCTTCAGGAGTTTCTCCAAGTGCTCATTGATTTCCCCAAGCCAAAACTCTTTTTCTTCTTCAATCTCACCTGCAATAGTGTCATCAATGTCTTGTTGACCTAGGGGAGAAGACGCCTCACTTCCCTATCTTTTTTGTCTTGCTAGTCCTCTTGTCTTTGGCCTCCTTGGCTTGATATGAACATCCTTGTCCTGTAGCTACTCCACATCTATCATTTCCTTACCCTTATCCTTCTCTGCCACCAAATTTTCCTTATGTTTGCTTGACAGTAGTTGATTTACCTTGAGTTGCACGTTCTCTTGCTGCAAAAATGATATCATGAAGTTTTCTTTTGAGAGATTACCCTTAAGCTCTCTTATTTCTGCCTATTTTTCTTTAATTATTTGCTCAACTGATTTTCCTTGTGTTATGCTTTTTCAGTCATGTTAATATCAAAAGGTTCCTTCTCTTCCTCATGCAAGGGTGCATCATCTTTGCTGAGTTCTTTCCACAATCTCAGGGGAAAACACTAGTCTTTTACCTTTGTTATAAGTTTTAGTAATCTCTGCCCTAGGTGTCTGTGCAACTGATGGTTTACTAGATGAGCCAAACTCTTGTGGCCTTGATGATGCTAATGGAGTGCTTTGACTGGTATGTTGACTAGTGATAGGCATAAAGGCAATTGATTGCATGAATGTCTCCCATGATATATTAACTTGTGAAAATTGATGAAGAACAATGACTTTGACCAAACCATGATGAAACAAACTTGCTTGGTGATATTTCCCTTTTCTTTTTACTTTCTCAATGATCTTGACTAAGCTTCTGAATAAGTAATGAGGCAAGTTCAGTGGTTTGATGGCAGTGAAATGCATCAACAACCATATGTGATACTGATACAATATAGAAAATCTCCCTTCTCAAGTAAAATATTTCATGATCACCTTCATCAAAGGAGCATATCTATTGAATAATAGTCTGAAGGGAAATATATGAGTAGGAGCATCTTTATAGTGTGGTCTCAGGAAGATATTGTAATTTTCAATGTCCAAATCCATCCCTTTAAACCAAATCTCTCCTTGGTAAGGGATGCTTGTGGTTGAGGCTATGGCATCTGCTGATATGATGAATACTGGTATTATCCCTCCTGAAATTAGGGGAAAAGAGTCTTGTCAACTTGGCATTGCAACCTACCTCTTGAATCTTTTCACACAACTCTAGAAATCCAACATCTTCAAATTATTTCTTGATGACTGATGAAGCATTGATCTCTTTCATATTGGATGGATAAAATTGAGATATAGGACCCCCTTATTGCACTTCTTCTCACTGTCCATGGTTTCATTTTTGCTTTACAAAACCCTAGGTTTGGTAGGAGGAAAGGGTAGGGTAGAATTGGGAAAACAGGGAAAAAGGGAAAACTAGTTTAGGGAAGGAAATGGACGGTATAGGGATTAGGGAAAATTCTAGGGAAATTACAGGGGTTAGGGATAGATGTTAGGGAGACTTGGGAACTAGGATTTCTTGAAATGAGTAGGTGAAAGAGGGGAAAAGGGCCAAACATTATCCTAACCCATAATTTATGAAAAAGCGTAGTGTGGGCTAGGGTTTGTGGGGAAAATGGGGGATATGAAAGGAATAGTTATGGGAAATTGTTGGAGGAGGTATATAAGGTGTGTATGAGGGTGATAGAGTAGGAAAACTAGGGATTTTATGACTAAGATGAAGCAAAAACTTAGAGAAACAAAAAGCGCATCGAAGCCCTATGAGAGGGATTTGCAATGCGTTTTTAGAGAATTGACTACATGAGAGAGGTATTAAAGACCAACTTACTTCATTTGGAATCCCTAGAACCTGTTGAATGTTGAATTAAGCCCTTTGGATGCTTAAATTTTCCTCCTATTCCAAAAACACAACGAAGGCACCAGAAGCACAATGAGATAGGTAGGCAAGGGTTTTAATGAAGAAATTCGATACCCTGGTGGCTTAGATGAAGCTAAATTATGGAGAGGTGCTCAATCAAGATGAAATGAAGAATTAGAATGCTTGGATGGTCTTCTTAGCTCAAAAGTCGATTTTTTGCTTTGGTCATGGAGTGACATCACATGTATTTTTTGAAAAATGAAATGATAGGATAATGTACTGTAGCTTTATCACTTTATTAGGAAAGGTTAAATCTTTATTGAGAGTTGAGTGTACCTTTGAACTCTTTTTGAACACTTTTTCCCTAATTAATAACTCCCATGATGGTGACTATGGTGATGACATGACTCTTTTATGACTTGTGATGACCTAACCTAATGATGACACCAAATGCATATATAAAACTATGATTTGGGCCTTTGAACCGTTCAGTATGCATAATCATGATTTGATAACCAAAAAATAATGACCAAGACACTCTTCTGATGACCTATCACAAGGAGTGATGACATAACTAGGATGAAATTTATTTACCTTGAATATGGAGGGAGCAGTAATATGCCTAGATACCGACTAATGATCAAATTTTATTTGAAAATTCATTTGAAACTATAGCAATTTTACCTAGGACCCTATCAACTGACATTGAAAGAGTACATTTGATCACCGGTGACTCATAGACACTAACAAATCTGACTTGCAAATGTAGCCTCAAGTCGGCTAGCATTAAAAATATGTTGTTTCAACTTGTAAAATCATTTTCTGTTAGCCTATGAGGAGTTAGAAGGCGAGTAATAGCACATTGGAAATGGGGGAATGTCCTCTATAAGCCTATGCTAGTTCCATATTCAAATGAGGCCATTTTTATATCCATTAAATTATATTTTGTGAAATGGAATTATTATTTCATTAGTGGAAGCCTTTAAGATTTTATCATTTGGAAAATGTTGGGCTCCTTCTTTTGGCCTTCAACATCAATAGTATTAGTGCATCTTCAATAAGGTATTTAGCGTATGCAAGGACATCTAGATTATGGTTCCTTTTTCTTCTTCATTAAATAAGGAACAAGGGCAACATGATGTACATTAGGCCTTCAGCAAGAGAAATAACATGCAGGGTGTCTTAGGATGTATATGAGATATATAGCTAGGGTTTCATGAGAAAAGGGATTCTCCATCCATCATTAGAGAATGCATCATTAGATCATTAAAGATAGGGATATGAATGTAGCTAGGGAATTTGGTATATACTTCATCTTCATGCTTAGGTTTTTTTCCTAGGGTTTGCATAAGGTTAGTGAAATATCACAAGAATATTTTCCATCTCCAAAAATTCCATATTGACCAACAATCTCCCCCTTTGTCATTGATGACAATATTCTCACCCTTTCAACAATTTCTCCCCCTTTGACATCAATGGAAAATGGGTTACCCAAGTACTCCCCCTATCAAGATGATTCTTGATATGCTGCTCCATCATGTTTTCTTCATCAATGATAGTTCTCTATGATAGATATGTTGCTCCCCCTGTCATGGTGCTCTTCTTTAATGAACTTGCTTCCCATAAGCCTTTGCATGCCTTCATGGAAATAGATTAAGTAGATGATCAACCAACTCCCCCTTCCTGCATAAACGCCTCTAGATCTTCTTTCTTCTCAAGACAAGAAAGATTGATGCCATGTGATTAGGTGGAAGGCACTTCAATAATGGATGTGTAGTGAGGACACAATATTATGATTTTCTTCAATGGAATTGCTCCTAGAGATGATCTATTAAGAGATTATTGTCCATGTGTGACTCATCAATAGTTTCATAGGGCTCTTCACAGATAGATTATGTAAAAATAGTCATGAATCACAAGTCCCCCCTAACAGTATGCATGGTCTCCTATTTTGTAGATTTCATCATCAAAACTTGGAATATCATTTCTTCCAAAGATTTACTCATTAGTTCAACAATATGAGTTGATGCCTCGAGTGTTTAAGAGGCTTTCTGATCCAATTTTCTTCCTTCTCCATACTTGTGTAACTTTCTTTTCTTGCTTGGTAGTCATGTTTTTAGCTTGTTTAGGGACCAAATTCAAGTTACAATCATGAGCCATATGTCCAAATTTTTGACAATTGAAGCGCTCCATTTTTTACATAGATGAGGATGCATGATTTATTCTTGTAGAGATGCTTCTAGGAGACTGATGGGGACCATTATATTTTTCCATGTGGTTTTCCTACAATCCTTTGCCATGTGCCCAAAATTTGTACAAGAATAGCAATAACCAAAAAATATACTTTGGTACCTAAAGGATGGAGATTTCCTTAATATACTTCTGAAGTAATTCTGTCTTGGGATTCTTTGACGAAATTTATTGCCTCTTGCATTCTTGCACCATTTGCATATCTTCTGGGAGTAGGGTTTCTTCCAATTTCATCTTGACTCTTCTCCTTGCTTTTGCTATAACTAGGGGCATCAATATTTCTTCCAAGATTTTCCACATCCTTATTGTTTGACACATTATGGTTTGTATCATTTCCGTTTGAGGGTTCACTTGGGTAACTAAGACCTGATTTATCAAG